>JAVYIG010010914.1:0-65084 GCA_035222895.1 Strongylocentrotus droebachiensis | reverse complement strand
CGAAATAAAGAAAATAAATTTCACTCGTAATACAAAAAAAGTATATATATTTGCAATTTTAATTCGTTTATACTCGGTTACGACACGATCACAACTTTTTTAAAGAAATCATAATTGACGATTTCCATAAAATTTCCAAAAGATCAAAAGTTGCGATCGTGTTACTTTAACACATGACAAATTTAATGATGGTTTTGAATTATATCACACAACAAATGGTGTTTGTATTTATTTGATGAGATTATAATAAATGCTCTTTGACTGTTAATGCTTTTTATTCAATAAAACAGCTTTCAATTCAATTTAATTCATTTCTATTAAATCTTTTGAAAATGTCTAAATTAGTGTTTTCTGAAGGTGACGTTGTTATGTAATAAAATCGATGAAGAGAGTGTGAATTTTCACGCTATCTGTTTTGCTATAGCTGATGTCGTGTGGTGGTATTTTTCTGAATGGGGTGTACAAATATCAACAATTTTGATTAAGACTTTTAAAATATTATTTTAATCGATTTTTTTTTTTTTTTAACTATACAAAAACCTATAATTATGAACAAAGCATAGAATTCATAAAAACCGGATAATAAAGAGGCCTTTATTAAAAAGCCTAATGAGGCTTGACAGGTTGATCCTCTCAAAAATCAGCAATTTATAAGATTAATATTTTAGTGATGAGCGATGTTATTCTGTAATCGTCTTTTCTCCTTATTTCATCAATTTTCCTTCACCCATCTCTTTCTCTCTACTTCTAATGGATCTTTACCTACTTTCAATGATAAAATTGATAACGTATATTGTATCCCTTTCCTACCTAGTTTCGATCTGCACATTTCCTCTTTATGACACACATTCTTTTGAGTGGAACTAACATGAGGTCAATGCTTTCAAAATTCACATTATATTTGTGCCATGGTAATGGGACCTGATAGGAACAGTCAACAATATTGACGCCCAGTTCTCTGATTCAGGCATTTAAACTAATTTTCATATTCATTAGGTTATTAATGTCATTTATCATGCATATACATTTCAATATTGTATAAATTACCAGGTTAGTTGCCGCTGTAAACTTTTAACGTATCTTAAACTTGCTTTGACAAAAATTATACTTGAATGTAAAAAGCCCAATCATTCGGCACAAGTGTGGGGGCGTTTTTAACAGAAACACCACCTTCTAATGTTCTATCGGCGTAGTAGGCCTAAGTATACGGTTCACACTCCGCCCCTGACATTCCACTCAGGTGAGCTATGTAAAGAGTTAATTGGTTGGGGACTGAGCTTTTTCATTGGTGCAAAGTATAAACCAATCATGTTATTACATAATCTTCTTAACCACGCCCCCGGCATTCCGGGCGAACTATTGAGTCCGGGATCGAGCTCTCTCATTTGTGCAAAGTATGAACCAATCACGTTGTTACGTTACCTTCACACCAACGCCCCCGGCGTTCCGGGCGAACCATTGTGTCTGGAATCGAGCTCTCTCATTGGTGCAATGTATAACCAATCAAGTTGTTATGTAATCTTCACATCCACGCCCACGGCGTTCCGGGCGAACAATTGTGTCTGGGATCGAGCTCTCTCATTGGTGCAAAGTCTGTACCAATCCCATAGATTTTGCACTTCTTCGCTAATTCAATGGGGAGGTTTTCTATAAATTACTGCACTTTTCATCAAAATCTTCAGTCTACTCTTGACCTTTTATCGTGTTTCACGCTGCATCTTGCTCTTGACATCTCTCAAATTACCGCACCTCACGCCAAAGGCATTACCGATTAACGAATTATACGTTATTACCTAGCATTTTTTCAAGCTTTAACGTATTCCAAAATGTCTACTGATAGCATGTCGTGCAGCTCTTCCGATTCCGATCGCGAACCTCCCGTTGTTCTTGTACTCGGTCACAGTTACATCAGCCGTCTCAATCAGTACATCGCGCGCGATCCCACGCGGGATAACCTCAGTCTCGAGAAATCTTCCGTTCTGTCTTTCATGCACGATGTTGGCCACGACCAGCCTGGCAGCGTGTTCTCCGCGTCATCGCAGCTTGATCTCGTCTGGAATCTCTCCCCAGACGCCGTGGTGCTCGATCTTGGGTCCAACGACCTGTGTGATGGGCGGGCGACTACCGAATCGACCATGCTTTCCATTGTCGATCTTGCGCTTCGTATTGCGCGCATACCCGGCGTGCGACATGTACTCGTGTGTAGTTTTATCCCGCGTTTGTTTGTACCGAATTGGAAGCCGAACTTCAACGCGAATGTACAAGACACTAACCGTCTGCTCGCTAAATTTCTTGAAGGTTTGCCGAACGTGCATTTTTGGCGCCATCGTTCTTTTGCGCTCAATCACACCAGGCTTTTCTCGTCTGACGGTTTCCACTTCAACGACGCTGGCATGTTGAGGTATTACCGTAGCGTTCGCGGCGCTGTCATGAAGGCTTACAAGATGGATTGAGAAGGTCATGATGTCTTTTATTTTCTAATTTATATATTTTCTGCATTTGTTTAGTTATTTTCAAGAGAGGCGAAACGCGCGGCAGCATGTTGCTGTCAGCCACTTAGTAATCAGGCGTTGTGCGCTTTATTATTTATTTTTAATAGGTTGAAAAATAAATGTGCTATCTGTAAGATAAATTTGGTCAAATTTTGTTTTCCATTTCGAAGGCGAAATAAAGAAAATAAATTTCACTCGTAATACAAAAAAAGTATACATATTTGCAATTTTAATTCGTTTATACTCGGTTCCGACACGATCACAACTTTTTTAAAGAAATCATAATTGACGATTTCCATAAAATTTCCAAAAGATCAAAAGTTGCGATCGTGTTACTTTAACACATTACAAATTTAATGATGGTTTTGAATTATATCACACAACAAATGGTGTTTGTATTTATTTGATGAGATTATAATAAATGCTCTTTGACTGTTAATGCTTTTTATTCAATAAAACCGCTTTCAATTCAATTTAATTCATTTCTATTAAATCTTTTGAAAATGTCTAAATGAGTGTTTTCTGAAGGGTGACGTTGTTATGTAATAAAATCGATGAAGGGAGTGCACTTTTCACGACAAATTGTTTTGTTATAGCTGGTGGTATTTTTCTGAATGGGGTGTACAAATATCAACAATTTTAATTAAGTCTTTTAAAATATTATTTCAATCGAATTTCATTTTTGTAAAAACTATACACAAAATTGTAATTATGAACAAAGTATATAATTCATATAAAATCAGAATAATAAAGGGGCCTTTATTAAAAAGCCTAATGAAGCTTGACAGGTTGATCCTCTCAAAAATTAGCCATTTATAAGATTAATATTTTGGCGGGGGAAAATGGTAAAACATAGCTGTTGGGGGTGTAGAATTCGAAAATTAAATTTGAAAAACTTTTACTTTTACCTATTGATATGACGTTAACACCTACGTAAACAAAAAAAAACTTAGACAAAAATTGTGCTAAAGGAGGCGAAATTTCCCCCAAAAGAACTGGGGGGGATATATTGTGCTCTTTCCCCATGACAAGTACCCCTAATTCAGAGCGTCTGTGCCCCTTTTTCTTTAATTTGTCCTTAAGCTCACTCGCATTAATAATTGTTATAATTATGTTACTTTATTGAAGAACTTTTAACTTAGATTGTGCTTAGAACTCATCAGGGTTCGTTTTCAGGGTTGCATATAAAGGGGCATTTATCATAAGGAAAAGGAGCACTTAAGGGAAGGGGCAATTAGTAGAATAAAAATTATCGGAGTTGAAGGGGGCACTTATCAAAGGTGGTAAGAGGAAATTCTCAAATCCGAAAGAGGGGCACTTACCGGAGATGAAAAAGGGCGATTATGATAATGGGGAAAGAGACACTTACTGCAAAGGCAAAAAAGCACGTGTACAAATAAAAGGGGCACTTTATAGAAGAGGAAGGAGCACTTATTGGAAGGGGTACTTCTTACAAAGGAAAAAGGGTTTTTTTCAAGCAAAATGTGCATTTTTTTTAAATGTAAAAAGGGCACATTTAGTGTCCCTTTAAGAAAGTTGGAGCACTGTTCCCCCCCCCTTCCCCATGGGAGCGCCGTCTCTGCTTGAGGTCGTGATGAGCGATGATATTCTGTAATCGTCTTTTCTCCTTATTTCATCAATTTTCCTTCACCCATCTCTTTCTCTCTACTTCTCTTGGATCTTATACCTACTTTCCATGATAAATTTGATGAAGTATATTGTATCCCTATTTTCGATCTGCACATTTCCTCTTTATGACACACATTCTTTTGAATGGAACTAACATGAGGTCAATGCTCTCAAATTTACGTTATATTTGTGCCATGGTAATGGGACTTGATATGGACAGTCAACAATATTGACGCCCAGTTCTCCGATTCAGGCATTTAAACTAATTTTCATATTCATCAGCTTATTAATGTCATTTATGATGCAGATACATTTTCAATAATTATCAGGTTCGTTGCCGTTGTAGAAAGCACAATCTTTCGCATATTGAACGCCACAAGTGTGGGGGCGTTTTAAACAGAAACACCACCTTCTTATGCGCTAATCTGCAGCTGTTGACCAGGTGGTGAGATAAAAGAGCGCATGAAATTTTAGGATTTAGAATTCCTACATCAGAAAATGGTATCACAGCAACTGTTCGCTGTCCCTTCCAATGATTTCTCATCCATTGTTGAATGTGTAGAGAGTAGAACAAGCGAAATGTTCTTGAAAAATACAAAAAACACGCGAAAACACGCATTAGCAAACTTAATGTTATTGAAGATTTTAAATCATGGATCAAATAACGGGACATTAAAGCATGTACAAATTAGCGCATCATCCTAAAATATTGAGTTTTTGACAGGATGTACTTTTTCTTTTACCAACTCTGGCACACAATTTAAAGGCAGGACGGAGTTCTAAATTTGAAAATTTGTTTGATGCACTATTCCCAATAAAATTCCCATATAAAGTTTTTAATATACACTGTAATTTTGCCGGTAATTTAATATTTTGTAATAAATGTAAAACTGGTGCCTGGCTTCCGAAATTCCCCGCAGTGGAAGCGCGGTTCGGAGCATGGAACTTCAAAGCCAAGTGGAATGTTACACATCCCATTGTTACGCTTTAGAACTCAAGAATGCGTTTGAATAAATTACAAGAGTTTCGCCTCCTGTTCTTTCACCTCCCTGGTTTGCCGAACGTGCATTTTTGGCGCCATCGTTCTTTTGCGCTCAATCACACCAGGCTTTTCTCGTCTGACGGTTTCCACTTCAACGACGCTGGCATGTTGAGGTATTACCATAGCCTTCGTTGCGCTGTAATGAAGGCATATAAGATGGATTGATGTCGTATATTTTCTGCATTTGTTTAGTTATTTTCAAAAGAGACGAAACGCGCTGCAGCTTGATGATGTCAGTCGCTATAGTAATAATGCGTTGTGCGCTTGATTATTTATTTTTAATAGGTTGAATAATAAATGTGTTATCTAAGTTTTTGTTGACAAACTGTCAACATCATACAAAATTAATGGGAATTAATGGAATCGAATATTCAGTACTCGATGCCGAACTCATTAGCCTGCTGTAAAAGAAATTTCAAAGTCGAATTTCAAAGGCGAAATATAATTTAAAAAAAAAAAGATAAAGAGAGTGAATAAGCTAGTGTCGTGGGTGAAATTTTTGAATGGGGTGTACAAATATTAACAATTTTGAATTGGACTTTTTAAATTTTATTTTAATCTATTCATGAAGTTATTACTCGATATTTGGAAATGGAAATAACTTACATTGTATTAAACTCTGAGTTCTTCCTTCATATTTTTCCCTTTGATAATTATATAAAAACTCCTATTCTTCTTTGATACGCAAATATAATCAAATTTCCCCAAAAAACTTAAAGAGTGTCTTGATTGAAAAACGAATTGGCATATTATTTCAAAATTATATCGTTTAAAAAAAAAAATCATTGATTTTTAAACATTGAAACATGAACGAAGCATATAATTCATATAAAATCATAAAAAAAGAAGGGCCTGTATTGAGTCCTGATGAAGCTTGACAGGTTGATTATCTCAATAATTATCAAGTTCGGCGGGGTAAAGTTATAACGAAGCTATTGAGGTATTGAATTAGGACAATTAAATTTGTTCTAGATGATTGGATGTTACTTTTCATTCGCGGACGTTCATTATGCTTCGAGTTCTATTTTTATATACATTATGGTTAAACGAAAAAATTAAACTATCTGGCATGCTGTAATAGATATTTGGTCAAAAAGCATTTTTCAAAGAAAATAAATCCTACTCGTGATAAAAAAAAGTATTAGTACTTTCATATTGATACGTACATACCCAATCATAACACGATGTCAAACTCATTCAACATATAATCCTACGACCTGAGGGATATTCAATTGCCGACATGAGAATGACATGTTTTGTGATCCGAACATGATTTTAAACCTTTAGATAGTCACGTCACGTCACTCTTTTTGGAAATAAACAGTTTCGCGATACTCCAATCCTATATTGATCACAGAATATTTATTTTGTATCACTCTGAAACTTACCCTTTGTAAGAACTGTACCTTCCCCTTATAATAAGTGCCCTTTTTTATTTTGATAAGTGTACCTCCCCCTCATTTGTTTTCATATAGATCCCCTTCATTATCTCATAAATGTCTCCAATAATGAATAAATGTATCCTATGTATTTCTATTAAAATCTGATTAGTGTCCTTTACTTCGACAGTTGCCCCATTTCCATCCTCACAAGTGCCTTTTTTTCATCTACGTCGACTGTCCCTTTACAGATGCAAGAAGTGCCCCATTTTCTCCTCTGATAATTGCCCTTTTTACTTTCAAAGATGCACTTTTCTTTTCCAATACTATCATTTTCCTTTCTGATGAGTTCCTTCTTTCTCCATAACATGCACCCCTAATTCAAAGCCCCTTTTTTCTCTAATTTTCCCTAGAGCACGCTCGCATTTATAGTTGTTACAATTTAAGTTACTTATTTCAAAAGAAATTTCCAGTCTTTCTTTATAAGATGTAACTTTTCGCACTGCGACCTCACGAATCCTAAAAGGGTCACTTACTATAAAGGAAAAGGGGCACCATCAAATTTTGATTTGGGAATACATCAGTGGTGACTTGGGGGCATTTTTGAGAAAGGAAAGGGGCACTTATCAGGGATGAAAAAGAGCGATTTTGAGAATGAAAAAGTGACACTTACATCAAAGGCAAAGGGGCACGTGTAAGAATAAAAGGGGCACTTTTAGAAGATGAAGGATCACTTATTGGAAAGGACACTGCTTACCAAGGACAAAGGCTATTTTCCAAGCTAAAGGTGCACTTTTTTAAAGGCACATTTCGGGCACCTGAATTAGTGCGGGGCGCTGTGCCCCCACCCCTCCCCAAAGAAGCGCCGCCTCTTATTGATGAGTGATGATATTCTGTAATCTTTTTTCATTATTTCATCTGTTTGTACATACAGCGGAGTGTTTTATTGGCAAAATATGTTTTAGTTGTCTATATAAAAGGCTGTTCAATACCGCAATATTGATTTTTTTTTTTTTGTAATTTAGATGAAGGGATTCGCTTGTCGTAGCATATTTAGGAAGGAAAGGGGATTGTGTCCATCCCTTGGTGCTATTGTTATCTTTAGCCAATATACTGCAATAATACGGCAGCAAATCATCACTTTTATTATGACATCCACTATGAAGAAAACCATAAAACAAAAATTTGTGTCACTTTATTTATTGAAATTAACAGCGGACATCATGTAAAAAGAAAGATTCAAACCTACGGCTACGCTACTGCCTAAATATACAGGGTAGTAGAAGGCGGAAACTAATGAATATAAAATATGTAAGAAGAATAAGCGAGCGAGCGAGCATAATTTGAAAGATTTGTGAGGTCAAAGTGCAAAAAAATATTGTCATAAACAATATTCTCTCTCTTCAGGATCAAATATCAAAGTGAGCTGTCTGCATGTGCATTTTGACTAGCACACACAAAGGAAAATGTGTCATACAAAGAGTCTGCAATTCTATAACCCTGACAGAACCTAGCTATTGTGTACACTTGAATACACTTAACTATTTATCTAGTGAAGTGGAAATCTACATAAGCACCTGTTCATAACTGGGCTCACAAAAAATTAAATACATCTCATTTGAATAAGATCCTCACAATACTCAAGCATTATACTTGCAGTTGGGAGCGAGCGAGCAAAGTGCAAAAAAAAATAATGTCATAAACAATATTTTTTGTTAATGATAAGTTTTAGGCACAATCTAATCATGAAAGGCACATGAAATAAAAAGGGCATTCACCAGAGATGGAAAATTCACTTTGAATGAATCGATTAAATCTACCAGGTGACTATTTGAAGGGAACATCATAATTTTGATTGCCACACAAAGTATAGTCGTCTAATTTAAAACAATTCTTTAAATAAAAAAGTATTTTTAACTATTTATATGTATTAAAGTTGTAAATTTAAATGCACATAACTATTGAAGTAGTATGACAAATTGACACTTTATATTTAGTAACGATTATTTTTTTAATATTAAGAATTTATATATAAATCGCCGACCTATACTGTTGCATTAGTATTATTGATGATTACGTCCAACGTAACAACACAATCTTTGAGAGGGCAACCCAAGCGCGTTTCCCTACTTCGTTAAAATTTGCAAAATTCAATTACAATTTTAAATCACTCGTTAACATTGCTAAAGGTGGAATGGTATATTAAATCCAAGTCATCGCTTTGTGACGATTTAAATTCACCCAAAATATATTTCAATTGGAATAATATAGTTGGGAGATTTAAGGGATCGATCAGATCAGTTTTTACCAAATTTTATAATTAATATTGGTCTGTTTTCACTCAAACTTTAAGATTATCTTTAATTGTACATCTATCTATCTTATCACTATCTTAGCACCATTTTATTTCATCTGAACAATGGTACCAAGACCCTTTAAAGATGAAGACCAGTTATGGTCATGCGATTGCATTGTGAAAGAAACGTTGTGGAATTAATCAGAAAAGGTTGATCATCTAGCATATAAATATATTAATATATATATATATATATAAATGCTAAGGAAAGGGGCACGTGTCAAAATAAAAGGATCACTTATTATAAGGGGAATGGGCACTTATAGGGTCCCGAAAAGGGGACACCAAAAAAGGGGGGCACTTTGCCCCCGGCCTGTCGTAATAATGAACAATGATAATGAACAATTCACACAATAATAAGAAGAAATAAAACATTCCCCCCCCCCCCTTCCACAGGGTTCCTTTATTAAATAGTATCGTTCACATATGTATACAAGAATAGATATATACATGCAGTATTTCAAACTGATATTCTTGGCTATTCAAAATTTGATAAGATCATACATTTATAGATGTCAGTTACAAATTGCAGTTTACTTTTTTTTAAATATCACAGATTTATTTGTGACAAAAGCCATAAATTGAAAGAAAGTGAACGTGTACATTTAACGCGTATATATATGCGTTGAAAATCACAATATGAGAGAAATGATCCATCTGTTTCTAAAACATCGTTAACGAATCGTACATCCTTAGCTCACCAAGTCTTAAAATAAATTACGTTATTATTACCTTGTATTCTAGGATTATTCCAAACGGGTTAACATGCAATATCATCTACAGTGAATTGAGTAAGATCTGAAAAGGCTAAAAATACATCTTCCCAAAATGGGTTGCGCATTGTAGTGGCTAATTCTTTGTAATGTTCAGACCACATGAATAACTGAAGAGATGTATACGATGGAGGTAAGAATGATCTGCACATTTCCTCTTTATGACACACATTCTTTTGAATGGAACTTTAACATGAGGTCAATGCTTTTAAAATTCACATTATATTAATTTTGTGCCATGGTAATGGGACTTGATATGAACAGTCAAGAATATTGACGCCCAGTTCTCTGATTCAGGCATTTAAACTAATTTTCATATTCATCAGCTTATTAATGTCATTTATGATGCAGATACATTTTCAATATCAGGTTCGTTGCCGTTGTAGAAAGCACAATCTTTCGCATATTGAACGCCACAAGTGTGGGGGCGTTTTAAACAGAAACACCACCTTCTAATGTTCTATTGGCTTACGTAGTAGGCCTATGAGCGTTGTTAAGTAAATTTCACACTCCGCCCCCGACATTCCGGGTGAGCTGTAAAAAGAGTTATTGGTTATCTGTTAATGCATTGGGGACCGAGCTCTCTCATTGGTGCAAAGTATAAACCAATCATGTTGTTACGTAATCTTCACACCCACGCCCCCTGCATTCCGGGCGAACTATTGAGTCTAGGATCGAGCTCTCTCAATGGTGCAAAGTATAAGCCAATCACGTTGTTACGTAATCTTCGCACCCTCGCCCCCAGCATTCCGGGCGAACTATTGTGTCTGGGACCGAGCAATCTCATTGGTCAAAGGATAAGCCAATCATGTTGTTACGTAATCTTCACACCCTCGCCCCCGGCATTTCGGGCGAGCTATTGTGTCTGGGACCGTGCTCTCTCATTGGTGCAAAGTATAAACCAATCACGTAGACTTTGCACTTCGTCACTAATTTAATGGCGAGGTTTTCTATAAATTACTTCACTTTTCATCAAAATCTTCAGTCTACTCTTGACCTTTTATCGTGTTTTCACGCTGCAGCTTGCTCTTGATATCTCTAAATTTACCGCACTTCACGCCAAAGGCATTACCGTTTACCGAATCATACGTTATTACTTCAAATTTTCTCCAAGCTTTATCGTACTCCAAAATGTCTACTGATAGCATGTCGTGCAGCTCTTCCGATTCCGATCGCGAACCTCCTGTTGTTCTTGTACTCGGTCACAGTTACATCAGCCGTCTTAATCAGTACATCGCGCGCGATCCCAAGCGGGATAACCTTAGTCTCGAGAAATCGTCCGTTCTCTCTTTCATGCACGATGTCGGCCACGACCAGCCTGGCAGCGTGTTCTCCGCGTCATCGCAGCTCGATCTCGTCTGGAATCTCTCCCCTGACGCCGTTGTGCTCGATCTCGGGTCCAACGACCTGTGTGATGGGCGGGCGACTACCGAATCCACCATGCTTTCTATTGTCGATCTTGCGCTTCGTATTGCGCGCATACCGGGCGTTCGACATGTACTCGTGTGTAGTATTATCCCGCGTTTGTTTGTGCCGAATTGGAAGCCGAACTTCAACGCGAATGTACAAGATACTAACCGTCTGCTCGCTAAATTTCTTGAAGGTTTGCCGAATGTGCATTTTTGGCGCCATCGTTCTTTTGCGCTCAATCACACCAGGCTTTTCTCGTCTGACGGTTTCCACTTCAACGACGCTGGCATGTTGAGGTATTACCGTAGCGTTCGTGGCGCTGTCATGAAAGCATATAAGATGGATTGAGAAGTTCATGATGTCTTTTATTTATATATTTTCTGCACTTTTACAGTGATTTTCTAGAGAGGCGTAAAGCGCGGCAGCTTGTTGCTGTCAGCCGCTTAGTAATCAGGCGTTGTGCGCTTGATTATTTATTTTTAATAGGTTGAATAATAAATGTGTTATCTAAGTGTTTTGTTGACCATCAAATTTCAATTATTCAGTAGAGAAACAAAAATTACATTGGCGATAACTCGACGCCGGACTCTTTAGCATGCTGTAAACAAAATTTGGTTGATTTTTTGTTTTCAATTTCAAAGGCGAAATAAAGAAAATAAATTCCACTCGTAATACAAAAAAGTATTTGTATTTGCAATATAAGTCGTCACGATCACAATTTGAAAGAAATCATAAATTGATGATTTCCATGGAAATTCCAACGTTAGGTATTTAAATTAAAGATCTTAAATGATTTTTCGAAATTAGTTGGGATCGTGTTACTTTAACACATTTAATGATGGTTTTTAGTTATATCACACAATTCTGTGTTTGTATTTATTTGATAAGATTAATTGATTGTTAATGCTTTGTATTTAATAAAACAGCTTTCAATTCAATTTCATTCATTTGTATTAAATCTTTTGAAAATGTCTAATGAGTGTTTTCTGAAGGTGACGTTGTTATGTAATAAAATCGATGAAGAGAGTGTGAATTTTCACGATATCTGTTTTGTTAAAGCTGGTGTCATGGGATGACATTTTTCTGAATGCGGTGTACAAATATCAACAATTTTGATTAAGACTTTTAAAAAATATTATTTTAATCGAATTTCATTTTTTTTTTAAACTATACAAAAAATTATAATTATGAACAAAGCATAGAATTCATATAAAATCAGAATAATAAAGAGGCCTTTATTAAAATGCCTAATGAAACTTGACAGGTTGATCCTTTCTTCTTCAAAATAATCTGCCTCCTTCACTGCTGAAGATTCTTGCAGATGTGTGCGAGTGCATGTGTGCGGCGACATGGGGATGTCCAGGTGTGCAGGTGAGAGGTGTATAATATATACATAGTGCCAGTAAAAAAATTGCCGGAATTTACTTCCCCCCGGTCTTTAGTTGTCGCTGGAAGGCTTCCACTGATGGAGCCAGGACAACCTCAAGAGGGAGAGCGTTCCACTGTCGGACAGTGCGAGGAAAGAAGGAGTGAATATGTTGCTCTGTTCGTGACTGCATGACACGATAACAGTAAGGACGAGATGATCTTGTAGTTCTTACGACTGTTGCCGGTTGGATGTAGTGGTGGATGTCAAAGTCAACCAAAGAGTAGTGCATCTTGTACAGTAAGGTGAGACGTTGATGCTCTCTTCTCTTCTGGAGGGAGGTCCATCCAAGTTGACTCAGCATGTCAGAGACGCTAGATGTATGATGATAGCGGTTGAGAACATATCTCGCTGCTCGTCTCTGGACCATCTCCAACTGGTTTACACATCTGATGGTGTGTGGATCCCAGACAGCACTCCCGTACTCAAGAAGAGGGCGAACGAGAGCCTGGTATGCAGTAGTCTTAAGCCGAGTGGAGTTGACACGCAGGTTCCTTCTAAGAAAGGCTAGGGTGTTGTTTGCCTTCTTGCAAGTGGCAGATACATGCTGTGTCCAGTTGAGGTCAGCAGTGAGAGTAATGCCAAGGTATTTGGCAGCTGACACAGACTCCAAGATTTCTCCATTGAGTGAATAATGATGGACATACTTGGTCTTCTTCCTGGAGACAGTTATGACCTGGCATTTCTTTGGATTTAGTGCCATCATCCACTTGCTTGACTACCTACAAAGCTGATCAAGATCCTGCTGTAGCAAGTCTGCATCCTCAGGTGTCTGGATGGTATGGTACAGAACCGTGTCATCGGCGAAGAGTCTGACTTTCGTTGAAAGTTGGTTTGGCAGGTCATTTATGTAGAAAAGGAAGAGGCAGGGTCCGAGTACTGACCCTTGAGGCACACCTGACTGGACCTATACCGTTGATGACGTATGACCATCCAGAACAACTTGCTGCTTACGGTTAGAGAGAAATGGGTTATCCAGTCAATGTTGTGGCCACTCACACCATAGTATTCCATCTTCTTCAGAAGCCTCTGGTGACCAACCTTGTCGAAGGCTTTACTGAAGTATGTGATTACTATGTCCGTCTGTTTGTTGTCCTCCATGTTGTTCAGGAGGTCGGTGACAAAGCCAGTCAGTTGGAGTTCACACGACTTCTTAGCTTGAAAACCATGTTGAAGTGGGCAGAGGATACTGTTTCTGCGTGCATGGCCCGTGATGTTACTTGCACATATGTGCTCCATCATTTTGCAGATGATACTTGTGAGAGAGATTGGGCGGTAATTCTCCGGATCTGTTTTATCTCCCTTCTTGTAGATGGGGACCACGTTCGCAAGGCGCCAATCATCTGGAACTTCACTGGAAAGATGAGTTTACGGATACCGCTAGTAATCCATGGTCCTGTATGAGACTTCAAAGATGGCACGCAGAGATGGAGCTACCACTCTTGAAAGCTTGCGGAGTACCAATGCTGGTATTCCATCTGGTCCAGGGGCTTTCCGGACTTTCAACTTCTCTAACATCTTAACAATGCCTTCGGTTGAGATGTGGATGTCTGGCATGGAGTCATATGGAGATGTTTCAGGAAGGAGATCAGCGGGAACATCAGTTTCATTGGTGAAAGCCATCTTGAATTGATTGTTCAGTGCTTCAGCCTTGTCCTGGGGGCTAGTGATAGTATGCTCATCAGTTTTCAGAGTATGTATCCCACAGCGGTCAGTACGATTATTCTTCACAAACTTCCAGAACCTCTTCATTCCCTCGTACTCATTGGGACCATCAGCAGTGAAGATTGACTCAAGATGGCTCCAATATGCCTTTCTTGATTCTGCTTGGATGAGGCGTTTCAAATGCTGCAATTCTGTCTCAAGCGGGAAAGGGACCAGCATGTTCTGTTTCCTGAGCCTGGTCATTTGCTTGTGTAACCTATCTCTCTTAAAGATGAGTTTACGGATACCGCTAGTAATCCATGGCAAGTCTTGTTTCTGTTTGAGCATCTTGTGGGGGACGAATGTTTGAATACCCCCTTCAATTCCACTCTTGAAGAGTTGTCACAGGTCATGGACTGATGCACTGGATGACTTGCTACATATGTAGTCTGCCACATGTTGCATGAGTTCTGCAAAACCCTCCCAGTCTGCTTTCTTGTACATAAGAACTTTCCTCTTTGGCTGGTATCTTCGCGGGGGTGACATGTCTATATCAGCATCTGGACAGTTGTGATCCGAGATACCAGGCACTTCCTTCACAGAGTTGACCAAGGTTGGATTGCTGATAAGTATCAACAATTTTGATTAAGACTTTAACAAAATATTATTTTAATCGATTTTTTTTTTTTTTTAACTATACAAAAACCTATAATTATGAACAAAGCATAGAATTCATGAAAACCGGATAATAAAGAGGCCTTTATTAAAAAGCCTAATGAAGCTTGACAGGTTGATCCTCTCAAAAATCAGCAATTTATAAGATTAATATTTTGGCGGGGGAATCGGTAAAACATAGCTGTTGAGGGTATAGAATTCGAAAACTATTTTTTTTTTTTTTTAATAATGATTACCTATTGATACGACGTTAACACGTACGTTAAAAAAACAACTTAAAAAACATAACATAACAAGTACCCTAATTTAGAGCGACTGAGTGCCCCATTTTCTTTAATTTTCCCTGTTTTCAGTCTTTCTTCATTAGATTGCGCTTAAAACTCATCAGGGTTCGTTTTCAGGGTTGTATATAAAGGGGCATTTATCATAAGGAAAGGGGGCACGTATCAAAATACAAGGAGCAGTTAAGGGAAAGGGCAATTAGTAAAAAGAAATTATCGATGAAAAAGGGCGATTATGATAATGGGAAAGAGACACTTACTGCAAAGGCAAAAAAGCACGTGTACAAAATAGGGGCACTTTATAGATGGGGAGGGAACACTTATTGGAAGGGGTACTTCTTACAAAGGAAAAAGGGTATTTTTCAAGCAAAATGTGCATTTTTTTAAATGTAAAAAGGGCACATTAAGTGTACCTTTAAAAAAGTGGGAGCACTGTGTCCTCCTCAGTCTCCCCAAGGGAGCGCCGTCTCTGCTTGAGGTCGTGATGAGCGATGTTATTCTGTAATCGTCTTTTCTCTTTATTTCATCAATTTTCCTTCACCCATCTCTTTCTCTCTACTTCTTATGGATCTTTACCTACTTTCAATGATAAATTTGATAACGTATATTGTATCCCTTTCTTACCTATTTTCGATCTGCACATTTCCTCTTTATGACACACATTCTTTTGAGTGGAACTAACATGAGGTCAATGCTTTCAAAATTCACATTATATTTGTGCCATGGTAATGGGACCTGATAGGAACAGTCAACAATATTGACGCCCAGTTCTCTGATTCAGGCATTTAAACTAATTTTCATATTCATTAGGTTATTAATGTCATTTATCATGCATATACATTTTCAATATTGTATAAATTACCAGGTTAGTTGCCGCTGTAAACTTTTAACGTATCTTAAACTTGCTTTGACAAAAATTATACTTGAATGTAAAAAGCCCAATCATTCGGCACAAGTGTGGGGGCGTTTTAAACAGAAACACCACCTTCTAATGTTCTATCGGCGTAGTAGGCCTAAGTATACGGTTCACACTCCGCCCCTGACATTCCACTCAGGTGAGCTATGTAAAGAGTTAATTGGTTGGGGACTGAGCTTTTTCATTGGTGCAAAGTATAAACCAATCATGTTATTACATAATCTTCTTAACCACGCCCCCGGCGTTCCGGGCGAACCATTGTGTCTGGGATCGAGCTCTCTCATTGGTGCAATGTATAACCAATCAAGTTGTTATGTAATCTTCACATCCACGCCCCCGGCGTTCCGGGCGAACAATTGTGTCTGGGATCGAGCTCTCTCATTGGTGCAAAGTCTGTACCAATCACATCGATTTTGCACTTCTTCGATAATTCAATGGGGAGGTTTTCTATAAATTACTGCACTTTTCATCAAAATCTTCAGTCTACACTTGACCTTTTATCGTGTTTCACGCTGCATCTTGCTCTTGGCATCTCTCAAATTACCGCACCTCACGCCAAAGGCATTACCGATTAACGAATTATACGTTATTACCTATCATTTTTTCAAGCTTTAACGTATTCCAAAATGTCTACTGATAGCATGTCGTGCAGCTCTTCCGATTCCGATCGCGAACCTCCCGTTGTTCTTGTACTCGGTCACAGTTACATCAGCCGTCTCAATCATTACATCGCGCGCGATCCCAAGCGGGATAACCTCAGTCTCGTTCTCTCTTTCATGCACGATGTCGGCCATGATCAGCCTGGCAGCGTCTTCTCCGCGTCATCACAGCTCGATCTCGTCTGGAATCTCTCCCCGACGCCGTGGTGCTTGATCTCGGGTCAAACGACCTGTGTGACGGACGCGCGACTACCGAATCGACCATGCTTTCCATTGTCGATCTCGCGCTTCGTATTGCGCGCATACCCAGCGTGCGTCTTGTACTCGTGTGTAGTATTATCCCGCGTTTGTTTGTGGCGAATTGGAAGCCGAACTTCAACGCGAATGTACAAGATACTAACCGTCTGCTCGCTAAATTTCTGGAAGCTTTGCCGAACGTGCATTTTTGGCGCCATCGTTCTTTTGCGCTCAATCATACGGGGCTTTTCTCGTCTGACGGTTTCCACTTCAACGACGCTGGCATGTTGAGGTATTACCGTAGCGTTCGTGGCGCTGTAATGAAGGCATATAAGATGGATTGATGTCGTACATTTTCTGCATTTGTTTAGTTATTTTCAAAAGAGGCGAAATGCGCTGCAGCTTGATGCTGTCAGTCGCTTTAATCATGCGTTGTGCGCTTGATTATTTATTTTTAATAGGTTGAATAATAAATGTGTTATCTTAGTGTTTGTTGACAAACTGTCAACATCATACAAAATTAATGGGAATTAATGGAATCGAATTATTCAGTACTCGATGCCGAACTCATTAGCCTGCTGTAAAAGAAATTTCAAAGTCGAATTTCAAAGGCTAAATATATTTTTTAAAAAACGATAAAGAGAGTGAATAAGCTAGTGTCATAGGGTGATATTTTGAATGGGGTGTACAAATATTAACAATTTTGAATTGGACTTTTGAAATTTTATTTTATTCTATTCATAAAGTTATTACTCGATATCTGGAAATGGAAATAACTTACATTGTATTAAACTCTGAGTTCTTCCTTCATATTTTTCCCTTTGATAATTATATAAAAACTCCTATTTTTCTTTGATACGCAAATATAATCAAATTTCCCCAAAACACTTAAAGAGTGTCTTGATTTAAAAAACGAATTGGCATATTATTTCAAAATTATATCATTAAAAAAAAAACAATTATTGATTTTTAAACATTGAAACATGAACGAAGCATATAATTCATATAAAATCATAAAAACAGAAGGGCCTGTATTGAGTACTAATGAAGCTTGACAGGTTGATTATCTCAATAATTATCAAGTTCGGCGGGGTAAAGTTATAACGAAGCTATTGAGGTATTGAATTAGGACAATTAAATTTGTTCTAGATGATTTTTCAAATTACCGCACCTCACGCCAAAGGCATTACCGATTAACGAATTATACGTTATTACCTATCATTTTTTCAAGCTTTAACGTATTCCAAAATGTCTACTGATAGCATGTCGTGCAGCTCTTCCGATTCCGATCGCGAACCTCCCGTTGTTCTTGTACTCGGTCACAGTTACATCAGCCGTCTCAATCATTACATCGCGCGCGATCCCAAGCGGGATAACCTCAGTCTCGTTCTCTCTTTCATGCACGATGTCGGCCATGATCAGCCTGGCAGCGTCTTCTCCGCGTCATCACAGCTCGATCTCGTCTGGAATCTCTCCCCGACGCCGTGGTGCTTGATCTCGGGTCAAACGACCTGTGTGACGGACGCGCGACTACCGAATCGACCATGCTTTCCATTGTCGATCTCGCGCTTCGTATTGCGCGCATACCCAGCGTGCGTCTTGTACTCGTGTGTAGTATTATCCCGCGTTTGTTTGTGGCGAATTGGAAGCCGAACTTCAACGCGAATGTACAAGATACTAACCGTCTGCTCGCTAAATTTCTGGAAGCTTTGCCGAACGTGCATTTTTGGCGCCATCGTTCTTTTGCGCTCAATCATACGGGGCTTTTCTCGTCTGACGGTTTCCACTTCAACGACGCTGGCATGTTGAGGTATTACCGTAGCGTTCGTGGCGCTGTAATGAAGGCATATAAGATGGATTGATGTCGTACATTTTCTGCATTTGTTTAGTTATTTTCAAAAGAGGCGAAATGCGCTGCAGCTTGATGCTGTCAGTCGCTTTAATCATGCGTTGTGCGCTTGATTATTTATTTTTAATAGGTTGAATAATAAATGTGTTATCTTAGTGTTTGTTGACAAACTGTCAACATCATACAAAATTAATGGGAATTAATGGAATCGAATTATTCAGTACTCGATGCCGAACTCATTAGCCTGCTGTAAAAGAAATTTCAAAGTCGAATTTCAAAGGCTAAATATATTTTTTAAAAAACGATAAAGAGAGTGAATAAGCTAGTGTCATAGGGTGATATTTTGAATGGGGTGTACAAATATTAACAATTTTGAATTGGACTTTTGAAATTTTATTTTATTCTATTCATAAAGTTATTACTCGATATCTGGAAATGGAAATAACTTACATTGTATTAAACTCTGAGTTCTTCCTTCATATTTTTCCCTTTGATAATTATATAAAAACTCCTATTTTTCTTTGATACGCAAATATAATCAAATTTCCCCAAAACACTTAAAGAGTGTCTTGATTTAAAAAACGAATTGGCATATTATTTCAAAATTATATCATTAAAAAAAAAACAATTATTGATTTTTAAACATTGAAACATGAACGAAGCATATAATTCATATAAAATCATAAAAACAGAAGGGCCTGTATTGAGTACTAATGAAGCTTGACAGGTTGATTATCTCAATAATTATCAAGTTCGGCGGGGTAAAGTTATAACGAAGCTATTGAGGTATTGAATTAGGACAATTAAATTTGTTCTAGATGATTGGATGTTACTTTTCATTCGCGGACGTTCATTATGCTTCGAGTTCTATTTTTATATACATTATGGTTAAACGAAAAAACTAAACTATCTGGCATGCTGTAATAGATATTTGGTCAAAAAGCATTTTTCAAAGAAAATAAATCCTACTCGTGATAAAAAAGTATTAGTACTTTGATATTGATACGTACATACCCAATCATAACACAATGTCAAACTCATTCTATATATAATCCTACGACCTGAGGGATATTCAATTGCCGACATGAGAATGACATGTTTTGTGATCCGAACATGATTTTAAACCTTAAGATAGTTACGTCACGTCACTCTTTTTGGAAATAAACAGTTTCGCGATACTCCAATCCTATATTGATCAAAGAATATTTATTTTGTATCACTCTGAAACTTACCCTTTGTAAGAACCGTCCCTTCCCCTAGTAATAAGTGCCCCTTTTTATTTTGATAAGTGTACCTCCCCCTTATTTGTTTTCATATAGATCCCCTTCATTATCTCATAAATGTCTCCAATAATGAATAAATGTATCCTATGTATTTCTATTAAAATCTGATTAGTGTCCTTTACTTCGACAGTTGCCCCATTTCCATTCTCACAAGTGCCTTTTTTTCATCTACTACGTCGACTGTCCCTTTACAGATGCAAGAAGTGCCCCATTTTCTCCTCTGATAATTGCCCTTTTTACTTTGACAAGTGCATCTTTTCTTTTCCAATACTATCATTTTCCTTTCTGATGAGTTCCTTCTTTCTCAATAACATGCACCCCTAATTCAAAGCCCCTTTTTTCTCTAATTTTCCCTAGAGCACGCTCGCATTTATAGTTGTTACAATTTAAGTTACTTATTTCAAAAGAAATGTTCAGTCTTTCTTTATAAGATGTAACTTTTCGCACTGCGACCTCACGAATCCTAAAAGGGTCACTTACTATAAAGGAAAAGGGGCACCATCAAATTTTGATTTGGGAATACATCAGTGGTGACTTGGGGGCATTTTTGAGAAAGGAAAGGGGCACTTATCAGGGATGAAAAAGAGCGATTCTGAGAATGAAAAAGTGACACTTACATCAAAGGAAAAGGGGCACGTGTAAGAATAAAAGGGGCACTTTTAGAATATGAAGGATCACTTATTGGAAAGGATACTGCTTACCAAGGACAATGGCTATTTTCCAAGCTAAAGGTGCACTTTTTTAAGGCACATTTCGGGCACCTGAATTAGTGCGGGGGCGCTGTGCCCCCACCCCTCCCCAAAGAAGCGCCGCCTCTTATTGATGAGTGATGATATTCTGTAATCTTTTTTCATTATTTCATCTGTCTGTACATACAGCGGAGTGTTTTATTGGCAAAATATGTTTTAGTTGTCTATATAAAAGGCTGTTCAATACCGCAATATTGATTTTTTTTTTTTGTAATTTAGATGAAGGGATTCGCTTGTCGTAGCATATTTAGGAAGGAAAGGGGATTGTGTCCATCCCTTGGTGCTATTGATATCTTTAGCCACTATACTGCAATAATACGGCAGCAAATCATCACTTTTATTATGACATCCACTATGAAGACAACCATAAAACAAAAATGTGTGTCACTTTATTTATTGAAATTAACAGCGGACATCATGTAAAAAGAAAGATTCAAACCTACGGCTACGCTACTGCCTAAATATACAGGGTAGTAGAAGGCGGAAACTAATGAATATAAAATATGAAAGAAGAATAAGCGAGCGAGCGAGCATAATTTGAAAGATTTGTGAGGTCAAAGTGCAAAAAAATAATGTCATAAACAATATTCTCTCTCTTCAGGATCAAATATCAAAGTGCGCTGTCTGCATGTGCATTTTGACTAGCACACACAAAGGAAAATGTGTCATACAAAGAGTCTGCAATTCTATACCCCTGACAGAACCTAGCTATTGTGTACACTTGAATACACTTAACTATTCATCTAGTGAAGTGGAAATCTACATAAGCACCTGTTCATAACTGGGCTCACAAAAGAACATCTAATTTGAATAAGATCCTCACAATACTCAAGCATCATACTTGCAGTTGGGAGCGAGCGAGCAAAGTGCAAAAAAAAAAATGTCATAAACAATATTGTTTATTAATGATAAGTTTTAGGCACAATCTAATCATGAAAGGCACATCAAAAGGGCATTCATCAGAGATGGCAAATTCACTTTGAATGAATCGATTAAATGTACCAGGTGACTATTTGAAGGGAACATCACAATCTTGATTGCCACACAAAGTATAGTCGTTTAATTTAAAACAATTCTTTTTAAACAAAATGTATTTTAACTATTTATATGTATTAAAGTTGTAAATTTAAATGCACATAACTATTGAAGTAGTATGAAAAAATGACATTTTATATTTAGTAACGATTATTTGTTTAATATTAAGAATTTATATATAAATCGCCGACCTATCCTGCTGTAGAAGTCTTATTGATGATTACGTCCAACGTAACAACACAATCTTTGAGAGGGCAACCCAAGCGCGTTTCCCTACTTCGTTAAAATTTGCAAAAAATAAATTACAATTTTAAATCACTCCTTAACATTGCCAAAGGTGGAATGGTATATTAAATCCAAGTCATTGCTTTGTGACGATTTAAATTCACCCAAAATATATTTCAATTGGAATAATATAGTTGGGAGATTAAAAGGTAGGCTTTACTATTTCAGCTAGAAGGGATTAGACCACACAGCGAGCCAGCGAGGTCACTGTGACAGGTGGCTATCTCATTAACTCAGCTCTCATTTAACATAAGAAAAAGAGGATCATGGGGGACCAACAGGCACCGGTTGGGGAAGTTTTCTATATAGAGGGAGCAAGTAGTTACAAGTAGGACAGTGTGCCTTTAAGGGATCGATCAGATCAGTTTTTACCAAATAGTATGATTAATATTGGTCTGTTTTCACTCAAACTTTAAGATTATCTTTAATTGTACATCTATCATTAAAATCACTATCTTAGCCCCATTTTATTTCATCTGAACAATGGTACCAAGACCCTTTAAAGATAAAGACCAGTTATGGTCATGCGATTGCATTGTGAAGGAAACGTTGTGGAATTGATCAGAAAAGGTCGATCATCTAGCATATAAATATATTATTATATATGCTAAGGAAAGGGGCACGTGTCAAAATAAAAGGATCACTTATTATAAGGGGAATGGGAATAGACTAATCAATAAATGTATGTGTTTAAGTAAACATACATATGTAGCAACCTGGAAAGACTTAATCCATTAATAGGGGTGAAATAATTATGTCTATTTAATTCACTCAAATGCATGGCATGTATAAATAATTGGAACATTCTAAAATCTAATTGTCGTCACCGGATCGTATTGCCCAACAATGGCTAGCTGTGGCATTGATACGTACTTTTCACACTCGGCTCATCGGGACCTAACAAAAGAAGATGAAATGCATTTCTTTTGTCTCTGGAAGAGCTCTCTGATTGGTCAAAATATAGGCCAATCATATCTGCTTGAATTTCATTGCCAATTCAATGGTTGGCATAGTAACATAATGTCTTACACTTCCGCCCCGACATTTCGTAATAGCTAGCCTATAGAAAGTTAATTGGTCACCTATCAACGTCTCGGGGTTAAGCTTTTGTATTGGTGAAAAGTCTTGGCCAATCACCGTATGGGCTTGCTGTTTTATTAATGTGATTGGACCGTGGTAACGTTATTATTACGTATATTACGTAATCAGAACATGATTTCAGTGAAACTTCCAACATCAGGTATTAAAATCGCAGAAATTTGTTATCTTCTAAAATTAGTTGCGATCGTATTAATTTCACGTCTGAAAATGAAAAATAGTGTCCATTTAAAAAAAAATGTGTGAAGTCACAATTTTATCAATTGTTATAAAAATGGTGTTTGTATTGACTCATTTGTTAAGATTATTGATTTTGATTGATATGATATTTAAATGTCTCAATGAGTACTGTCCTGAGAGTGAGGTTGTTGCTCTTGTGATATTTTTCTGAATCAGGCGCGTAGCCAGGGGGGGGGGCGGTGGGGGCGGTCGCCCCCAAAAAACGCCGGCCAAAAAAAAAGAGAGAGAAAGAGAAGAAAAAAAGTAAGAGGACGTAGGAAGAAAAGGAGTCGAGAACGGTACAAGGAATCGTCTTCTTTCTCTAATAATTTAATGAAACGTCAAAGCTTCCGCGCTTAATAATACGTAAGAGCGTCCGCGCTTCGCGCAGGAGGGGTGGGGGTACTGAATTCAGACAAGGATTAAGAGTCGAGAACGGTACATCGAATCGTCTTCTTTCTCTAATAAAAGAAACGTCAAAACTTCTGCGCTTCGCGCGGGAGGGGGACTGACTCCCGACTGAATATAGATAAGGATTAAGGGTCGAGAAAGGTACAACGAATCGTCTTCTTTGTCTAATAATACGTCAAAGCTTCCGCTATGCGCAGGAGAGGCGGACTGAATTCAGACAAGGATTATGAGTCGAGAAAGGTACAACGAATCGTCTTCTTTCAAAGCTTCCGCGGAAATTCCCCCTCTCCCTGCACCCACCCCCCTAGGGAGCGCTCTTTAAGTGATTCGCACGCTTTGCGTGCTCACTCCTGCACCCCCCCCCCCCCTAAGATGAAATCCTGGCTACGCGCTTGTTCTGAATATAGGGTTAATAAACGAGAAAGGTTTGAATGGTATCATTTTGATAATTATAATGTTATGTTTAATAATGCGCTTATTCTCAAATTTGTCTCTTTTCTGGACTAACACGATCACAATTTCTTTCGAGATCTCAATCTAATGCGATTTCAAGAGCGTCGTGCGTCACCTATTTCAAACAGGAGAATGACTATATAACATGATTTCTATGAAACATCCAGTATTTGACCTTTGATTGATGTTTTGAAACTAATTGCGATCTTGTTTCAACATACGAAAATTTAGCAGTCATAAGTTCATAGTTTGAGAATTATGAATAACTTCCCTACAAAAGGTGTTTGGATTAACTAATTTAATAGAATTCATAATATGTGCTCCAGAATGCTTTATTCAACGAAAACAATTTTCATTTTATTTTAATCCTATATTATTTACCTTATTTGTATTAATTTATTTGACTTCCTGTAGTTCTCTCTTTCTGCGTTCTCCCAAACTCTAAAAGAATGCCTCCACTATATATGTGTTATCCATTGTGTGATATTTTTGATATAATAAGACCTCAGATAATTAGTCACCTATCAATATCTCGGGGATGAGCATTACTGGAACAGCCAGCCAATGTGAACATTCTAAGCCATTCACATTGGTTGGCTGTTCCAGTAATGGGGGTTTAAACGTCTGGTTTGAATATTGTTACGTAACTTGCACACCTCCGCCCCCAACATTCTGGGCTATGTTTTACTGTTTATCTTTAATTGTCCTGGGGAAAGAGCGTACATTAATATTTGGTGCAAAGTCTGGACCAGTGGAAACGGATTGCTATTTATTACAATTCCGGGTTTTTGCAGCATTTTCATCATTTCCATTTCTCAAACTCGAAATTTTGTTTTCCATAAGTAATATAAAATAACAACTTCCAATAAACATCATTAATTAAACCAGAATTATGATACCATTAATGTGAATAACAACAATGAACCAATAATTGCATGAACAATATTGTGAACAAGTTATTGATATCAATCAAATACTTTAAATATATCGGCACTAACAATACTGTTGTAACCGAATAAACGCTTAATTTAAAATGGCGGAAAGCGTAATACAGAAATAATGCACTGCAGTGAGGGCATTAGTAAGGATTACCCACATGCAAGGTACCTTTGGAACAGTCTATCACGCCCGAGGCCAAAGCCGAGGGTGTTTGGACTGTTTCAATGGTACCGAGTGTGGGTAATTTTACTAATGCCCGAACAAAATGCATGATTATTTGTTATATAAAATCATGACGTGGATCCTTGTTATTTGATAAATAACCCTCATCTCAATTCATTTCAATTCAATTCAATAAGAGTTTTATTCACATGACGTTCTGGCAGCCGAAGCTGAATTGCAGGTCATTTACAAGGTATTATGGTTAAAATACAGCATTGTACATGTAAACATAAAACAAAATTAAGGACACGTAAAAGGATAAATAGACTAGATACATTCATACGCATAATAGACAGCATCATTAAACATAAAAATATACAAAATGCATAAAGCTTACTTTTTTAAATAATAATCATTTAAGATGCGAACAAAATAGGGAATAGAGCTATCATTAAAGCGATTGGTTTTACAAATGAATCATGAGAATATTCCTGTACATTTCGTAAATTTAAAATTAACAAGTCTTTGACTTTGTAGCCATAAAGAACACAATTCATGCTTTTCTAACTTAATGGCGAAATCGTAACAGAGTTTATCCCTACGTTCTATTGTGTGTGGGACCGAGCTCTCTCATTGGTGCAAAGTATATACCAATCACATCGATTTTGCACTTCGTCGCTAATTCAATGGCGAGGTTTTCTATAAATTACTGCACTTTTCATCATAAACTTCAGTCTAATCTTGACCTTTTATCGTGTTTTCACGCTGCATCTTGCTCTTGACATTTCTCAAATTACCGTACTACACACCGAAGGCATTACCGTTTACCAAATTATACGTTATTACTTCGCATTTTTTCCAAGCTTCTACGTATTCCAAAATGTCTACTGATAGCATGTCGTGCAGCTCTTCCGATTCCGATCGCGAACCTCCTGTTGTTCTTGTACTCGGTCACAGTTACATCAGCCGTCTCAATCAGTACATCGCGCGCGATCCCAAGCGGGATAACCTCAGTCTCGAGAAATCTTCCGTTCTCTCTTTTATGCACGATGTCGGCCACGATCAGCCGGGCAGCGTTTTTTCCGCGTCATCACAGCTCGATCTCGTCTGGAATCTCTCCCCAGACGCCGTGGTGCTCGATCTCGGGTCAAACGACCTGTGTGATGGGCGGGCGACTACCGAATCGACCATGCTTTCCATTGTCGATCTCGCGCTTCGTATTGCGCGCATACCGGGCGTTCGACATGTACTCGTGTGTAGTATTATCCCGCGTTTGTTTGTGCCGAATTGGAAGCCGAACTTCAACGCGAATGTACAAGACACTAACCGTCTGCTCGCTAAATTTCTTGAAGGTTTGCCGAACGTGCATTTTTGGCGCCATCGTTCTTTTGCGCTCAATCACACCAGGCTTTTCTCGTCTGACGGTTTCCACTTCAACGACGCTGGCATGTTGAGGTATTACCGTAGCGTTCGCGGCGCTGTCATGAAGGCTTATAAGATGGATTGAGAAGTTCATGATGTCTTTTATTTTCTAATTTATATATTGCATTTGTTCAGTTATTTTCAAGAGAGGCGAAACGCGCGGCAGCTTGTTGCTGTCAGCCACTTAGTAATCAGGCGTTGTGCGCTTAATTATCTATTTGTAATAGGTTGAATAATAAATGTGCTATATGTAAGATAAATTTGGTCGAATTTTGTTTTCCATTTCGAAGGCGAAATAAAGAAAATAAATTTCACTCGTAATACAACAAAAGTATATATATTTGCAATTTTAATTCGTTTATACTCGATAACGACACAATCACAACTTTTTTTAAAGAAATCATTAATTGACCATTTCCATAAAACTTCCAAAAGATTGAAATTAGTCGCGATCGTGTTACTTTAAACACGACAAATTTAATGATGGTTTTGAATTATATCACACAACAAATGGTGTTTGTATTTATTTGATGAGATTATAATAAATGCTCTTTGACTGTTAATGCTTTTTATTCAATAAAACAGCTTTCAATTCAATTAATTCTTTTGTATTAAATCCTTTTAAAATGTCTGAATGAGTGTTTTCTGAAGGTGACGTTGTTATGTAATAATATCGATGAAGAGAGTGTGAATTGTCACGATATCTGTTTCGTTATAGCTAGTAACGTGGGTGAAATTTTTCTGAATGGGGTGTACAAGTATCAACAATTTTGATGAAGACTTTTAAAATATTATTTTAATCGAATTTCATTTTTTTTTACTATACAAAAACCTATAATTATGAACAAAGCATAGAATTCATATAACATCAGAATAATAAGAGGTTGATCCTCTTAAAAATAAGTAATTGATAAGATTAATATTTAGGAGGGGGGAAATGGTAAAACATAGCTGTTGGGTGTATAGAATTCGAAAATTAAATTTGAAAAATTTTTATAATAATGTTTACCTATTGATACGACGTTAACACGTACGTTAAAAAAAAAATTTAACAAAAACAAATTGTGCTAAAGGAGGCGAAATTTCCGCTCCCCCAAAAAAAGCTAGGGGGAAATATATTGTCCTCTTTCCCCATAACAAGTACCCGTAATTCAGAGCAGCTGTGCCCCTTTTGTTTAATTTTCCCTTAAGCTCAATCGCATTAATAATTGTTATAATTATGTTACTTTATTAAAGAACTTTTCAGTCTTTCTTCATTAGATTGTGCTTAAAACTTACAGGGTCCGTTTTCAGGGTTGCATATAAAGGGGCATTTATCTTGAAGAGAAAGGGCATTTATCATAAGGAAAAGGGGCACGTACCAAAACAAAAGGAGCACTTAAGGGAAGGGGCAATTAGTAGAAAGAAAAATTATCGGAGGTGAAGGGGGCACTAATCAAAGGTGGTAAGAGGGAATTCACGAATCCGAAAGAGCGGCACTTACCGGAGATGAAAAAGGGCGATTATGATAACGGGAAAGAGACACTAAAATAAGAGACACTAAAATAAGAGGGGCACTTTATAGAAGAGGGAGGAGCACTTATAGAAGGGGTACTTCTTACAAAGGAATAAGGGTGTTTTTCAAGCAAAATGTGATTTTCTTTTAAATGTAAAAAGGGCACATTTAGTGTACCTTTAAAAAAGTGGGAGCACTGTGCCCCCCTCCCCAATGGAGCGCCGTCCCTTCTTGAGGTCGTGATGAGCGATGATATTCTGTAATCTTGTTTTCTCCTTATTTTATCAATTTTCTTTCACCCATCTCTTTCTCTCTACTTCTAATGGATCTTTACCTACTTTCAATGATAAATTTGATAACGTATATGTATCCCTTTCCTACCTAGTTTCGATCTGCACATTTCCTCTTTATGACACACATTCTTTTGAGTGGAACTAACATGAGGTCAATGCTTTCAAAATTCACATTATATTTGTGCCATGGTAATGGGACCTGATAGGAACAGTCAACAAAATTGACGCCCAGTTCTCTGATTCAGGCATTTAAACAAATTTTCATATTCATTAGGTTATTAATGTCATTTATCATGCATATACATTTTCAATATTGTATAAATTACCAGGTTAGTTGCCGCTGTAAACTTTTAACGTATCTTAAACTTGCTTTGACAAAAATTATACTTGAATGTAAAAAGCCCAATCATTCGGCACAAGTGTGGGGGCGTTTTAAACAGAAACACCACCTTCTAATGTTCTATCGGCGTAGTAGGCCTAAGTATACGGTTCACACTCCGCCTCCGACATTCCACTCAGGTGAGCTATGTAAAGAGTTAATTGGTTGGGGACTGAGCTTTTTCATTGGTGCAAAGTATAAACCAATCATGTTATTACATAATCTTCTTAACCACGCCCCCGGCATTCCGGGCGAACTATTGAGTCCGGGATCGAGCTCTCTCATTGGTGCAAAGTATGAACCAATCACGTTGTTACGTTACCTTCACACCAACGCCCCCGGCGTTCCGGGCGAACCATTGTGTCTGGGATCGAGCTCTCTCATTGGTGCAATGTATAACCAATCAAGTTGTTATGTAATCTTCACATCCACGCCCCCGGCGTTCCGGGCGAACAATTGTGTCTGGGATCGAGCTCTCTCATTGGTGCAAAGTCTGTACCAATCACATCGATTTTGCACTTCTTCGCTAATTCAATGGGGAGGTTTTCTATAAATTACTGCACTTTTCATCAAAATCTTCAGTCTACTCTTGACCTTTTATCGTGTTTCACGCTGCATCTTGCTCTTGACATCTCTCAAATTACCGCACCTCACGCCAAAGGCATTACCGATTAACGAATTATACGTTATTACCTAGCATTTTTTCAAGCTTTAACGTATTCCAAAATGTCTACTGATAGCATGTCGTGCAGCTCTTCCGATTCCGATCGCGAACCTCCCGTTGTTCTTGTACTCGGTCACAGTTACATCAGCCGTCTCAATCATTACATCGCGCGCGATCCCAAGCGGGATAACCTCAGGCTCGAGAAATCTTCCGTTCTCTCTTTCATGCACGATGTCGGCCATGATCAGCCTGGCAGCGTCTTCTCCGCGTCATCACAGCTCGATCTCGTCTGGAATCTCTCCCCGACGCCGTGGTGCTTGATCTCGGGTCAAACGACCTGTGTGACGGACGCGCGACTACCGAATCGACCATGCTTTCCATTGTCGATCTCGCGCTTCGTATTGCGCGCATACCCGGCGTGCGTCTTGTACTCGTGTGTAGTATTATCCCGCGTTTGTTTGTGGCGAATTGGAAGCCGAACTTCAACGCGAATGTACAAGATACTAACCGTCTGCTCGCTAAATTTCTGGAAGCTTTGCCGAACGTGCATTTTTGGCGCCATCGTTCTTTTGCGCTCAATAACACCAGGCTTTTCTCGTCTGACGGTTTCCACTTCAACGACGCTGGCATGTTGAGGTATTACCGTAGCGTTCGTGGCGCTGTAATGAAGGCATATATAAGATGGATTGATGTCGTATATTTTCTGCATTTGTTTAGTTATTTTCAAAAGAGGCGAAACGCGCTGCAGCTTGATGCTGTCAGTCGCTTTAATCATGCGTTGTGCGCTTGATTATTTATTTTTAATAGGTTGAATAATAAATGTGTTATCTTAGTTTTTGTTGACAAACTGTCAACATCATACAAAATTAATGGGAATTAATGGAATCGAATTATTCAGTACTCGATGCCGAACTCATTAGCCTGCTGTAAAAGAAATTTCAAAGTCGAATTTCAAAGGCGAAATATAATTTAAAAAAACGATAAAGAGAGTGAATAAGCTAGTGTCGTGGGTGAAATTTTTGAATGGGGTGTACAAATATTAACAATTTTGAATTGGACTTTTGAAATTTTATTTTAATCTATTCATAAAGTTATTACTCGATATTTGGAAATGGAAATAACTTACATTGTATTAAACTCTGAGTTCTTCCTTCATATTTTTCCCTTTGATAATTATATAAAAACTCCTATTCTTCTTTGATACGCAAATATAATCAAATTTCCCCAAAACACTTAAAGAGTGTCATGATTTAAAAACGAATTGGCATATTATTTCAAAATTATATCATTTAAAACAAAAAAACATTGATTTTTAAACATTGAAACATGAACGAAGCATATAATTCATATAAAATCATAAAAACAGAAGGGCCTGTATTGAGTACTAATGAAGCTTGACAGGTTGATTGTCTCAATAATTATCAATTTCGGCGGGGTAAAGGTATAACGAAGCTATTGGGGTATTGAATTAGGACAATTAAATTTGTTCTAGATGATTGGATGTTACTTTTCATTCGCGGACGTTCATTATGCTTCGAGTTCTATTTTTATATACTTGATGGTTAAACGAAAAAATTAAACTATCTGGCATGCTGTAATAGATATTTGGTCAAAAAGCATTTTTCAAAGAAAATAAATCCTACTCGTGATAAGAAAAGTATTAGTACTTTCATATTGATACGTACATACCCAATCATAACACGATGTCAAACTCATTCAACATATAATCCTACGACCTGAGGGATATTCAATTGCCGACATGAGAACGACATGTTTTGTGATCCGAACATGATCTTAAACCTTTAGATAGTCACGTCACGTCACTCTTTTTGGAAATAAACAGTTTCGCGATACTCTAATCCTATATTGATCACAGAATATTTATTTTGTATCACTCTTTGTAAGAACTGTACCTTCCCCTTATAATAAGTGCCCCTTTTTATTTTGATAAGTGTACCTCCCCCTCATTTGTTTTCATATAGATCCCCTTCATTTTCTCATAAATGTCTCCAATAATGAATAAATGTATCCTTTGTATTTCTATTAAAATCTGATTAGTGTCCTTTACTTCGACAGTTGCCCCATTTCCATTCTCACAAGTGCCTTTTTTCATCTACGTCGACTGTCCCTTTACAGATGCAAGAAGTGCCCCATTTTCTCCTCTGATAATTGCCCTTTTTACTTTGACAAGTGCATCTTTTCTTTTCCAATACTATCATTTTCCTTTCTGATGAGTTCCTTCTTTCTCCATAACATGCACCCCTAATTCAAAGCCCCTTTTTTTCTCTAATTTTCCATAGAGCACGCTCGCATTTATAGTTGTTACAATTTAAGTTACTTATTTCAAAAGAAATGTTCAGTCTTTCTTTATAAGATGTAACTTTTCGCACTGCGACCTCACGAATCCTAAAAGGGCCACTTACTATAAAGGAAAAGGGGCATCATCAAATTTTGATTTGGGAATACATCAGTGGTGACTTAGGGGCATTTTTGAGAAAGGAAAGGGGCACTTACACTGTTAAAACAAGTATTAAAAAAATGCGGGTTAAAAAATTGTTGATTAAAAAACGCTCAACAATGGTTAAAAATGTAGTGTTGATTAAAATTTACTTTTAATCTTGCGTTGGTTAAAAACAGTGTTGATCAAAATTATTCCTTTTAACCTATGTTGGTTAAGTCTAAGTCGTTGGCGAAAATTGTAACCCAGCATGGATTAAAAACAAAATTCCGACAGTAATGATAGCCCCCTTCCGGTTAAAGTTTAATCAATGTTGATTAAAGTACTGGTCACGTGACCCAACAGAACGATATCGAAGCGCGTAGCTAGCGATCGCTCGACATACAAATAAAGTACATGCAAAGTACATGCAGTTTACGCGTGCGACAAAATTAACAATGGAGGTTGTCGCGAGGACGCTGAGGAAATGGGGGTTTGGACGGTCTTATCTCCGTGTTTTCAGGTAAGAAATTATTTGAATATTATCATCATCAATTCTAAGATTGTAAGGAAGAAGTGAAATAAGGTTCTTGCTCAAATCAAAAACGCTTTGTGTCCCCTAGGCTGTACGTAGCTCCCGACGTAGCTCAACCAATAAGTAACATTTTACTTGCACCGTGCACCTGGCTAATAACGTAAGCACACACACACTCATCAGTCTGCAAGAATCTTCAACCGTGAAGGAGGCAGACCCAATTAAAGAAGGAGAAGTGTAGGCCTATTACAGGTCACCTACCCAAATTGCATGCATGAATAATAATCTTATTTTTTAAATCTAATTGTATCTAATTGTTTAAAACAATTAAATATAAAATAAGATGTCATCATAAAGTGAAACGTCTTCATGCATGCAATTTGGGTAGGTCATCCGTTACACTTTACTGGCTGAGCTACAACCTACGGGCCGGGACACAAAGCGTTTTTAATTTGAGCAAGAACCTTATTTCACTTCTTCCTTCCAATCTTAGCATTGATGATAATCATATTAAACAATTTCTTACCTGCAAACACGAGGATAAGACCTCCAAACACCCGTAAGTTTAACCAACAGGGGTTATAACTGTAACCAACAACCCACTAAAGTTTAACCAACATCGTGTGAATCAAAAAAGAATTAACCTACAATGGTTACAATTTTAACCAACGACCCAAGTAATTTTAACCAACAACATGTGAATCAGCCCCAAACAAAGCATAAATAACCAACAAAAGATTAAAGTTTTAATCAACAAATGGTTAAAGTTTAATCAACACCATTTTAACCAACATTGAGCAATTTTTTTTAACCAATAATTGATTAAAAATTTTAATCGACCACAGGTTAAATTTTAATCAACAGGCTGTTGGTTAAAGTTTAACCAACGATTGTGTGATTCACCTGGTAATCCGTGGTTGATTAAAATTTTAACCAACTTGATTAAAAATTGTAATACTTGTTCTAACAGTGTATCAGGGATGAAAAAGAGCGATTCTGAGAATGAAAAAGTGACACTTACATCAAAGGCTAAAGGGCACGTGTAAGAATAAAAGGGACACTTTTAGAAGATGAAGGATCACTTATTGGAAAGGATACTGCTTACCAAGGACAAAGGCTATTTTCCAAGCTAAAGGTGCACTTTTTTAAGGCACATTTCGGGCACCTGAATTAGTGCGGGGGCGCTGTGCCCCCACCCCTCCCCAAAGAAGCGCCGCCTCTTATTGATGAGTGATGATATTCTGTAATCTTTTTTCATTATTTCATCTGTTTGTACATACAGCGGAGTGTTTTATTGGCAAAATATGTTTTAGTTGTCTATATAAAAGGCTGTTCAATACCGCAATATTGAAATATTATTTTTGTTGTAATTTAGATGGAGGGATTCGTTTGTCGTAGCATATTTAGGAAGGAAAGGGGATTGTGTCCATCCCTTGGTGCTATTGTTATCTTTAGCCAATATACTGCAATAATATGGCAGAAAATCATCACTTTTATTATGACATCCACTGAAGACAACCATAAAACAAAAATGTGTGTCACTTTATTTATTGAAATTAACAGCGGACATCATGTAAAAAGAAAGATTCAAACCTACGGCTACGCTACTGCCTAAATATACAGGGTAGTAGAAGGCGGAAACTAATGAATATAAAATATGAAAGAAGAATAAGCGAGCGAGCGAGCATAATTTGAAAGATTTGTGAGGTCAAAGTGCAAAAAAATAATGTCATAAACAATATTCTCTCTTTTCAGGATCAAATATCAAAGTGCGCTGTCTGCATGTGCATTTTGACTAGCACACACAAAGGAAAATGTGTCATACAAAGAGTCTGCAATTCTATACCCCTGACAGAACCTAGCTATTGTGTACACTTGAATACACTTAACTATTCATCTAGTGAAGTGGAAATCTACATAAGCACCTGTTCATAACTGGGCTCACAAAAATACATCTCATTTGAATAAGATCCTCACAATACTCAAGCATCATACTTGCAGTTGGGAGCGAGCGAGCAAAGTGCAAAAAAAAATAATGTCATAAACAATATTTTTTGTTAATGATAAGTTTTAGGAACATGAAATAAAAAGGGCATTCATCAGAGATGGAAAATTCACTTTGAATGAATCGATTAAATCTACCAGGTGACTATTTGAAGGGAACATCATAATTTTGATTGCCACACAAAGTATAGTCGTCTAATTTAAAACAATTCTTTAAAAAAAAAAATGTATTTTTAACTATTTATATGTATTAAAGTTGTAAATTTAAATGCACATAACTATTGAAGTAGTATGAAAAATTGACACTTTATATTTAGTAACGATTATTTTTTTAATATTAAGAATTTATAGATAAATCGCCGACCTATCCTGCTGTAGAAGTCTTATTGATGATTACGTCCAACGTAACAACACAATCTTTGAGAGGGAAACTCAAGCGCGTTTCCCTACTTCGTTAAAATTTGCAAAATTCAATTACAATTTTAAATCACTCGTTAACATTGCTAAAGGTGGAATGGTATATTAAATCCAAGTCATCGCTTTGTGACGATTTAAATTCACCCAAAATATATTTCAATTGGAATAATATAGTTGGGAGATTTAAGGGATCGATCAGATCAGTTTTTACCAAATTGTATAAATAATATTGGTCTGCTTTCACTAAAACTTTAAGATTATGTCTAATTGTACATCTATCATTACAAGCGTGTGTGTGTTGGGTTTTTACAGACGTGTATCAATCAGATATGATTATTTACGTCTGGGGACCGACCTTTAAACGTCACCATCCGAAAGACGTGACTCAGTTTCGAACCTGCGTCCTCGGCTGAATCAGTTTGTAACTTCCACTGTTAGCTGGATTACAGGCGCACGCCACAACGCAATTTCTTAGCACCATTTTATTTCATCTGAACAATGGTACCAAGACCCTTTAAAGATAAAGACCAGTTATGGTCATGCGATTGCATTGTGAAAGAAACGTTGTGGAATTGATCAGAAAAGGTTGATCATCTAGCATATAAATATATATATATATAACGAAAGGGGCACGTGTCAAAGCGTCCAACGTAACAACACAATCTTTGAGAGGGCAACCCAAGCGCGTTTCCCTACTTCGTTAAAATGTGCAAAATTCAATTACAATTTTAAATCACTCTTTAACATTGCTAAAGATGGAATGGTATATTAAATCCAAGTCATCGCTTTGTGACGATTTAAATTCACCCAAAATATATTTCAATTGGAATAATATAGTTGGGAGATTTAAGGGATCGATCAGATCAGTTTTTACCAAATTGTATAATTAATATTGGTCTGTTTTCACTCAAACTTTAAGATTATCTCTAATTGTACATCTTTCATTACAAGCAATTTCTTAGCACCATTTTATTTCATCTGAACAATGGTACCAAGACCCTTTAAAGATAAAGACCAGTTGTGGTCATGCGATTGCATTGTGAAAGAAACGTTGTGGAATTGATCAGAAAAGGTTGATCATCTAGCATCCGGCATTCCGGGCGAACTATTGTGTCTGGGACCGAGCAATCTCATTGGTCAAAGGATAAACCAATCATGTTGTTACGTGTTCTTCACACCCTCGCCCCCGGCATTCGGCGCGAACTATTGTGTCTGGGACCGAGCAATCTCATTGGTGCAATGTATAACCAATCAAGTTGTTACGTAATCTTTACATCCACGCCCACGGCGTTCCGGGCGAACTATTGTGTCTGGGATCGAGCTCTCTCATTGGTGCAAAGTCTGTACCAATCACATCGATTTTGCACTTCGTCGCTAATTCAATGGGGAGGTTTTCTATAAATTACTGCACTTTTCATCAAATTCTTCAGTCTACTCTTGACCTTTTATCGTGTTTTCACGCTGCATCTTGCTCTAGAAATCTCTCAAATTACCGCACTTCACGCCAAAGACCTTACCGATTAACGAATTATACGTTATTACTTCGCATTTTCTCCAAGCTTTAACGTATTCCAAAATGTCTATTGATAGCATGTCATGCAGCTCTTCCGATTCCGATCGCGAACCTCCCGTTGTTCTTGTACTCGGTCACAGTTACATCAGCCGTCTCAATCAGTACATCGCGCGCGATCCCAAGCGGGATAACCTCAGTCTCGAGAAATCTTCCGTTCTCTCTTTTATGCACGATGTCGGCCACGATCAGCCTGGCAGCGTTTTCTCCGCGTCATCGCAGCTCGATCTCGTCTGGAATCTCTCCCCAGACGCCGTGGTGCTCGATCTCGGGTCCAACGACCTGTGTGATGGGCGGGCGACTACCGAATCGACCATGCTTTCCATTGTCGATCTTGCGCTTCGTATTGCGCGCATACCCGGCGTGCGTCATGTACTCGTGTGTAGTATTATCCCGCGTTTGTTTGTGCCGAATTGGAAGCCTAACTTTAACGCGAATGTACAAGACACTAACCGTCTGCTCGCTAAATTTCTTGAAGGTTTGCCGAACGTGCATTTTTGGCGCCATCGTTCTTTTGCGCTCAATCACACCAGGCTTTTCTCGTCTGACGGTTTCCACTTTAACGACGCTGGCATGTTGAGGTATTACCGTAGCGTTCGCGGCGCTGTCATGAAGGCTTACAAGATGGATTGAGAAGGTCATGATGTCTTTTATTTTCTAATTTATATATTTTCTGCATTTGTTTAGTTATTTTCAAGAGAGGCGAAACGCGCGGCAGCATGTTGCTGTCAGCCACTTAGTAATCAGGCGTTGTGCGCTTAATTATTTATTTGTAATAGTTTGAATAATAAATGTGCTATCTGTAAGATAAATTTGGTCGAATTTTTGTTTACCATTTCAAAGGCGAAATAAAGAAAATAAATTTCAGCCGTAATACAAAAAAGTATTTATATTTGCAATTTTATTTCTTTTATCCTCGATTACGACACGATCACAACTTTTTTAAAGAAATCAAAAATTGACGATTTCCGTGTTACTTTAACACATTACAAATTTAATGATGGTTTTGAATTATATCACACAACAAATGGTGTTTGTATTTATTTGATAAGATTATAATAAATGCTCTTTGCTTGTTAATGCTTTTTATTCAATAAAACAGCTTTCAATTCAATTTAATTCTTTGTATTAAATCTTTTGAAAATGTCTAAATTAGTGTTTTCTGAAGGTGATGTTGTTATGTAATAAAATCGATGAAGAGAGTGTGAATTTTCACGCTATCTGTTTTGCTATAGCTGGTTTCGTGGGTTGATATTTTTCTGAATGGGGTGTACAAATATCAACAATTTTGATTAAGACTTTTAAAATATTATTTTAATCGAATTTAATTTTTTTTTAAACTATACAAAAACCTATAATTATGAAAAAAGCATAGAATTCATAAAATCAGAATAATAAAAAGGCCTTTATTAAAAAGCCTAATGAAGCTTGACAGGTTGATCCTCTCAAAAATCAGCAATTTAAAAGATTAATATTTTGGCGGGGGGAAATAGTAAAACATAGCTGCTGGGGGTATAGAATTCGAAAATTAAATTTTAAAATAATGATTACCTATTGATATGACGTTAACACGTACGTTAAAAAAGAAGAAATTGTGCTAAAGGAGGCGAAATTTCCCCTCCCCCCCCCAACAAACTGGGGGAAACATATTGTGCTCTTTCCCCATAACAAGTACCCCTAATTCAGAGCGACTATGCCCCTTTTTCTTTAGTTTTTCCTCAAAAAACTGGGGGAAAAAATATTGTGCTCTTTCCGCATAACTAGTACCCTTAATTCAGAGCGACTGTGCCCCTTTTTCTTTAATTTTCCCTAAAGCTCACTCGCATTAATAATTGTTATAATTATGTTACTTTCTTAAAGAACTTTTCAGTCTTTCTTCATTAGATTGTGCTTAAAACTCATCAGGGTTGCATATAAAGAGGCATTTATCAGAAGGGAAGGGGCAATTATTAGAAAGAAACATTATCGGAGGTGAAGGGGGCACTTACCGGAAATGAAAAAGGGTGATTATGATATCGGGGAAAGAGACACTTACTGCAAAGGCAAAAAAGCACGTGTACAAATAAAAGGGGCACTTTATAGAAGAGGAAGGAGCACTTATTGGAAGGGGGTACTTCTTACAAAGGAAAAGGGTAGTTTTCAAGCAAAATGTCCGTTTTTTTTAAATGTAAAAAGGGCATATTTAGTGTATCTTTAAAAAAGTGGGAGCACTGTGCCCCCCCCCCCCACCTCCCTAAGGGAGCACCGTCTCTGCTTGAGGTCGTGATGAGCGATGATATTCTGTAATCGTCTTTTCTCCTTATGTCATCAATTTTCCTTCACCCATCTCTTGGATCTTATACCTACTGACTTAGGTGTATTTCTTTAATGTAATTACATATTCTGTTTGTTCACACACAGGAGTGTTATATCGGCAAAATATGTTCACTTGTTTATCGAAAAGGCTGTTCAATGTTGAAATTAATTTCTTTTTTGTTAAAAAAATAAACCTGTTTTGTATTTTTTTTTTGGTAATTCATATGTGATGTGTCAACACAATCAAAATATCCCCGTGTCAGATTAAGAGATTTGTTTGTTGAAGCTTATAATTAGGAAAGAAAGGGTTTGTGCCCATTCCTTTGGTGCTACTGTAATTTTTAGCCAATAATACGGCCGAAATCATCAATTTTATTATGACATGCACTATGAAGAAAACCTTTGAACAAAACAAAAATTTGTGTCACTTTATTTATTGAATTTAACTGCAGTAAAAAGAAAGATTCAAGCCTACGCTACTGCATGAATACACATGGCAGTACGAGGTGGAAACCAATACAAATATTTATACATTTACAAAACAAAACAACTAAGTCGAACATGTCATATGGAATAGCTATGTTAGTTTTGGCGCTTGGAACTTTAACTCTAACTTCGATTTTAAGTTTAATTGTTCGATTAACAAAAGTACAAGAGGACTTCTGTCAAAGACAATATCATTGGTTAAATGCATTTGGCATCTGGCATTTTAATGTAATCACTGCTACTTATATATTCTATCGAAAATAAAGAAATATTATATGAATTGAACACATTGAACCTTAAATCTATAAATATAAAATATGTTAGAAGAATGTATAGACTAATCAGTACATTTTGTGCGTATTATAACAGGTATAAACAATCATAATTGAAGTATCAATTCACTTTATACATTTTACATAATCAAATCTATTCATTTCTCTCAAATATACTGTATGGCAAGTGTACACATATAAATAATTCAAAACTTCTAAAAGTCAATTGGCGTCCCCTGACCATTTCGTCCAATAATGGGTAGTTGGGGGCGTCAATACGTAACTTTCATAACTCTATGCTTGAGCTCTGATTGCAATAGAAAATATATTGGGTGTCTGTTGTCTCGAAGCAGAGCTCTGTCATTGGTCCAACCTCTAGGCTAATCGTATTTGCTTGCTGTTCATTTCTATTTCAATAGTGTGATTTGATAATCAATTAAGCAGTAGGAATTTATATATATATATATATTACATTTTAGTGAACTGTACAAGAAGCTAAAAAAGGTTATTCCCAATCTGGACGGAGAAGTGCGAACCGACCCGAGACCACGACAACGGCCTCTTCTTCAGGGACGACAGGGTTGACTGATAGGCCCATCCCCAATGTGATCGGCGCAGGCGATGATGTCCAGCCGCCGGGTGATAACGGATATACTACTAGTCAATCGGGTGAGTCGTGGCCTTTATTTTTGCAGGATGCGGGAAGTAGGAGGCATGAAGAGAGCGGGGTTGGGTCGAACAGTGCTTTGACCGCACCTCAATTAATTGATGCTCATCCTACTATTACTGGCATTAATTTTTCACCCCAATTGACGCAACCGGGCCTTCCGAGCATGCGTCGTGGCATTTGACCGCACCTCAATTAATTGATGCTCATCCTACTATTACTGGCATTAATTTTTCACCCCAATTGACGCAACCGGGCCTTCCGAGCATGCGTCGTGGCATTTGCGAGGAATTGGGTTTGACTGTCCAACACGCTATGCGCGAGCGGATTTGGAAAGGGGAATACATTGAACTTGGGCATTTGCTTAAAGAGGGTTCCCCTACTTCTTCAGATTTAACCCTCGCTTTGGATCAGGCTAACGGGGGTTTTCAGCTCCGCCCCCAATCCCGTCCGCTGGTTATTCGCTCTATCGAGCAGTGGACAAGCGCTATGCTTGTATTTGTTTCCATATTTACCGAGCGACATATGTCTAGGTCTCGCGAGCTGCTCAAATATATGAGCATAGTGAGAACTGCAGCGGCGTCAAACTATAACTGGCGCGATTACGATATACAGTTTCGTTTGCGCCACGCTACTCGGCCGGATTCTTCGTGGGCAACTGTGGACACGGAGTTGTGGTTGCTAGTGGCAACGGCTCAGTCCTTTCGCGCTTATGGGGCTGGGCCGTATGCCAGCCCTGCAGGGACACCACAGGGAGGTAGGCAGCGACAACACTCCTTTCGGGGAGGGTGGGGCTCCACCCAGCGCCGGGAGGCAGGAGCGGCCGCTAGCCGTCGTCGACCCGGCTTCTGCTTCGCGTTCAATGCGGGAAAATGTCACAAAGGGCAAAGTTGCCAGTACCGGCACAACTGTACTCGGTGCAATAATGCCTCCCACGGAGAGCTTGCCTGCACTAAAGCATCAGCAACCTCAAGCAAGTAGAATATTAGCTCCAACTCCAATTAAGTTACAATGTATGCTACCTTTCCTTCTATCGTATGAACCTCAGATAGAAGGGCGGAAATTAATAGACGGTTTTACGAATGGTTTTTCTCTTGGTTTTACTGGGGAGCGAGTGCCCATGTCGGCCAGAAATTTGAAGTCAGCCTATGATAAACCCCTTATCATTCGAAGTAAGATTAGGAAAGAGGTACAGCTAGGCAGGATTGTAGGTCCCTTTCCTTCGCCCCCCTTTGATAATTTTCGCTGCTCCCCCGTTGGGTTGGTTCCCAAACGCACGGCTAATGAATTTCGTCTTATCCATCATTTGTCTTCCCCAAAAGGCTCATCTGTTAATGACAATATCGATCCAGAGGAATGTGCGGTCGTGTATTCTGATTTTGATGAATCTGTCAAACTCATTGCCGCCCTCGGACGGAACGCCTTCATGGGGAAATCTGATATTAAATCGGCTTTTCGATTGTTGCCGGTGAATCCAGCCGATTTTGATCTCCTCGGTATGTGCATTGATAGACAATTCTATTTTGACCGTTGTATGCCGATGGGTTGTTCGGTGTCCTGTGCAGTATTTGAGAGATTCAGTTCCTTCTTACAGGCATGCTGTAGGCGCATTGCGTCCTCAGAGTGCATCCTCCATTATCTCGATGATTTCTTTTTTGCGGGTAAGTCTGCTGACGAGTGTACTCACCTCATGCGGTGTTTTAAGGCTATGTGTGAGCGATTTGGTGTCCCACTTGCCAGCGAGAAGACAGAGGGCCCCGTTCAGGTTATCACTTACTTAGGTCTAGAGATTGACTCAGCCAAATTACAAGTCAGGGTCCCTGGGGAGAAAGTCGAGGCCCTACTGGGCATGCTGGAGGAGTACACGTCCAAGTCCAAGGTGACATTAAGGCAGATGCAGTCCCTTATTGGTAGCTTGAATTTTGTTTGTAAGGCGATTGGCCCTGGGAGGGCATTTCTCCGTAGGTTGATTGACTTGACGAGAGGTGTGACGGGGGCTCATCATCGAATTCGTATTTCGAAGGGCGCTAAAGCTGACCTTTTGGCGTGGAAGGAGTTTTTGTTGCATTTCAATGGCATAGTTAGCTTCGGTGACAACAACTGGAAGGACAATGATTTCTTTCATTTTTACTCGGATGCAGCGGCGAGCATAGGCTTTGGAATATATTTCGATAAGAGATGGGCCCATGCACTATGGCCGGAGGAGATACTTACTGCGCGCTATTCCATTGGTTTTCTGGAATTATTTCCTATTGTAGTAGGTGTGTCCATGTGGGGTAAGAAAATCGCTGGAAGGAAGGTGGTCTTTTGGTCGGATAACCAGACGGTGGTTGCAGTCATTAACAAGCAAACCTCTACTTGTGAGCATATCATGGGGCTCGTTCGTCGCTTAGTAGTGTTATGCCTTAAGTGGAACATCTGGTTTAAGGCAAAATATGTGCCGGGCGTTAATAACGAAATTGCTGACTCTCTGTCTCGCTTTCAGATGAAGAGGTTTCGATGTCTGGCCCCCGACGCCGATCTCGACGAATCCCCCCTTCCTCTCCATCTGTGGAGCAGCTTCATAACGAGCGACAAGTCCTGTTAAGCTCCTCTAGAGCTCGGAATACGTTGCGCACCTATGACATGGCTTGGTCTGCCTTTCAGACTTTTCGGGGTGACTACCATTTTGATATTTTGCAAATTCCCAACACTGAGCAAATCGCTTTGTTTATTTCGTATATGTCCTGGCACGAATATTCTGCTAACACAATTGCCGCCTATATTTCGGGTCTGTCTTTTTTCTTGCGCAGTAAGGGATTGGAGGATATTACGCAGGTGTTTCCGATAAAGCGCTTAGTTGACGGGTGTAGGCGGCGGCATTTGCGGAAGGATGTTAGGTGCCCCATTACATTACCCATATTGCAGCGTTTGGTCTCCGTGTTGCCTACTGTGTGTTCAAATTCTTACGATTGCAAATTGTTTGCTGCGGCGTTTCTAGTGGCATTTTTTGGTTTTCTACGCGTTGGTGAGTTTACGGCCAAGAATGGGGTAATCCCCCTAGTTAGCGGTGACGTAGCGATGCGAGGGGAATCCCCTCACCGCCGGCTTGCAATTACAGTTCGCTTCTCCAAAACAGATCAGCTGGGTGCGGGCTGTGCGATAACAATACCGGAGAGTGGTTCTCACATTTGCCCTGTAGTTGCAGTGGCAGCATACACACGCATTCGGTCAGCACAAGGCACTGCGTTCTTTAGACATTTTGATACATCTCCGCTGACTAGGCATGGATTTACTCGTATTTTGCGGCGTTGTGTATCTCTTTTAGAGCTTCCCTTACAATGTTATACAGCCCATTCCTTCAGAATAGGGGCGGCTACCTCTGCGGCTATGAGGGGATATTCTGGTGAGCAGATTCAACAGATGGGTCGGTGGACCTCTCAGTCATTTCGCCGCTATATAAGGATCGACCCACAGTGATTACGTTTTAATGGGCGCGGGTTAATGTGCCAACTATGTTTAACAAGGCAGTTCGTTTTTACTTACGACCTTATTAGTCATCAGGAACTAAGGGGTTTTGATGGTATCATGTCATTTTCAGCAAACAGTTAGCTGGTAGGCTGGCAATTGATGTTTTCAAGTGACCTCACCCACCCCCCCCCCCAGCTTTTTCCCTATTCTTACTTATTCAAATAGTTTAGTTGTGAAAGGGAGCAGGGATTTGCCTGTTATTTAATAAGCTTGGGAAATTTAATGAATCTCAGTGTGTTGGAACCCGAAATGCTGGCTGTTTGTTTTTCGTTTTCTTACCCTTTTGCAGCCTCGTCACTCACACACACCACTGGATTGCGTAACGAGCCTCGGGTATGGTTAGTTGGAGACTCAATGGTGCACTGGGCAGATCTTCTGGCTAAAGGACGGCGGGAAAGAAACCTCGGCCTCCCAGTTCGAACCACGTGGAGTAGGAAGCGCGGGATTACGTCAGCAACTCTCTCCATGCAGTGGATTCACCCACGGCAGTTATACCACGAGTGGGAACAGACCCTCTACCCAATGTCCACGGTAGCGGATAAAGCGAGTACGATGTTCGGACATTCTCCCTCGAATAACACTCTCCCTCGACCAACACTCTTGGTCATATTTAATTCTTTCTCCATAGCTTTGTAAGGCTAACATTAAATCGCCATGTCCCGCTTTCCCGTCCAGTGTTATAGCTTCGTTAGTGATTTTTAGCTTTGGATTTTATGTCGATCTTAACATCGAGTTATAAAGTTTAAGTGGGGCTATGGTAAATCAGTATTATTCTTCTCGTGTACAGTAGTAATGATTAGGTATCAATAGTAGAATTACTGTATCTTCTGGACTAGGAGATGATATTTATGCCAACATATGTTCTCTATTGCTTCTTCGTCTTCCGTATTTGAGGTATTAACTTCCGTACATGGATGACAGTGCATGATATACTAATTGGTTAATAATGGCTTAACTTGCGTTCAACAGTTGAATCAGCAAGAATACCCTACTTTAATGTTACGAGGATAGTTTACATTCGTGGAAGCATGTTGTAGGCACTTTGAAATGCGATTATATGGCGGCGAGTTGCGTCACATCTCGTTTGGCGGCATTCTTGCGAATTTGGACGCCTATAATCGCTTATATAAGAAATATATTCGTTGTGGTAATGTAAAACTAGAGCAAGCGGTCTGTTAGGAAGGGGAGACAAAATTTGGTGTTTTTAGAGGACTGTTTTTATTGCCGTATTTATACAATTTTACGAGCCTGACTTGGGCTCATCACGTTTTCGGTTGGGGAATGGGGGGGTGAGCGGGACCCTGTCCGTTGAAGCTGAGATTGCCTGGCTTATGCCGTGTGTAACGCTCAGGGTTTCCGGCGGGAAGTCATCTTCGCTCACCCATGCCTCTTGTCTGTGCAAAAAGCCGCAAGAGATGGGGGAAGCCCGTTCGCATGGCCAGGCGAATGGAAGAATTGTTACGGCTAGTCAATTGATATTACTTTGTCGCCCGGCCGGGCCCCCTATTGGTTCCTTACAGATCGCTCTCGACATAATTTGCTCGAAGTAATGAGTTACATTCATTGTTGTTTGTTTTGTTTTAATTATATTTACTTTGCTGACCAGTTTGATTAAAAAAGAGTTAATTTATGCTAATCAGCTCTCAATAAAGACCATGGTCAATCGCACATACAAATACAAAATTGTTGACTTCTTCATTTGTCTCAGAGTGGGAATAATACATTTTAGTGAACTGTACAAGAAGCTAAAAAAGGTTATTCCCAATCTGGACGGAGAAGTGCGAACCGACCCGAGACCACACGCCTCGAGGTCAAGGGAGGGGGTCGCAGAAGTATTGGCGTCAGCAATAAAACCAGAAAGGTTCGCGCCATACACCGCGTGCTCTCGGCTCGCTTCATTCTTTCTATGGTCTTCATGAGAGATGGTCAGATTCGTGAACAAACTTTTTACCACCTTCCCACCCCTAGCCGCCATTATTTGGCCGGCTGGCTAGACATACAAGTGATGAACTATAAATGTACAGTCGCAGCTGTGTTACAGCTGTTTATGTGTTAGCTCAGGGATCTATAGCCTTACTTGATTCGCTCCCAGTTCAGGGTTGCGTCTGCAATAACACTGTATCTCAGTCCCTTTCTTTATTCATTATCACTTGGATAACTGATTTTCTTCGAATTATAATTTTCCGGCTTTTAGAGCATTCAGAAGCTACTTCGAGCAATTTTTTCTATTGCATGTGTATAATGGGATCGATTCGATCCGAAGCCCGATGGGGCGATTTTCGTACATTAATCTTTACAGTGTTAGTTAGTGGCGAGAATTTGATGACGATCTACTCACGCAAGGGCTACGCCTGGTCGCGTTCAGAATCATAACACGGGCCTTGCGGGGCTTTCCCCAATCTTATTTTCCTAAACTCGAACTTTGCATACGGTCAGATGTTCCATTTAGTGTACATATAGCCCTCGTTTTTATCAATCGGCTTTCTGACCTAAAGAGTTTGGTTTTCGAGAGGTTGGTTTTCACCCGCATTTGAGTGGAGTAGACAATGTCATCAAATTCCTGCCCTCATGTTCCAAAAGATATTTGGGATGTGCATATTTAACTCATCTTCATTCAATTTGTTCATTTCGCGGCATTCTTGCGAATTTGGACGCCTATAATCGCTTATATAAGAAATATATTCGTTGTGGTAATGTAAAACTAGAGCAAGCGGTCTGTTAGGAAGGGGAGACAAAATTTGGTGTTTTTAGAGGACTGTTTTTATTGCCGTATTTATACAATTTTACGAGCCTGACTTGGGCTCATCACGTTTTCGGTTGGGGAATGGGGGGGTGAGCGGGACCCTGTCCGTTGAAGCTGAGATTGCCTGGCTTATGCCGTGTGTAACGCTCAGGGTTTCCGGCGGGAAGTCATCTTCGCTCACCCATGCCTCTTGTCTGTGCAAAAAGCCGCAAGAGATGGGGGAAGCCCGTTCGCATGGCCAGGCGAATGGAAGAATTGTTACGGCTAGTCAATTGATATTACTTTGTCGCCCGGCCGGGCCCCCTATTGGTTCCTTACAGATCGCTCTCGACATAATTTGCTCGAAGTAATGAGTTACATTCATTGTTGTTTGTTTTGTTTTAATTATATTTACTTTGCTGACCAGTTTGATTAAAAAAGAGTTAATTTATGCTAATCAGCTCTCAATAAAGACCATGGTCAATCGCACATACAAATACAAAATTGTTGACTTCTTCATTTGTCTCAGAGTGGGAATAAATACGTATATATATATATATATATATATATATGTATATATATATATAATATATGTTGTGGTCTTATCTCATCCAGACTTTTTAAGATCACTGAAATAATAACTAATGCGAGTATGGTATAATTTAAAAAATAAGAACATGAAATCAAAGTTCCTTCTGTGAATCTTCGTTATTAACGAATAGAGGGTTTTGTTTTGATATAAATTTCTTTAAAAAGAGAGATAGATATGTATATATATATAGAGAGAAAGAGAGAGAGAGAGAGATAGAGATCTTGCATACGATTCCCTATTAAGAAAATGTGCTACGTTAAAAAAATGTGACCGAATTATTATAAAACAAAGCTTGTAATCAAATGAAGATAAATCATAATATATATATTTCTGAAATAATCGTTCAGTAAATGCGACTTTGTGATTTTTGACACTGTCAACAATTTTGATTAAGACTTTTGAATTATTCTTTATTGACTTAATTTTAAAGGCACACTGTCCTACTTGTAGCTACTTGCTCCCTCTTTATAGAAAACTTCCCCAATCGGTACCTGTTGGTCCCCCATGATCCTCTTTTTCTTATGTTAAATGAGAGCTGAGTTAATGAGATAGCCACCTGTCACAGTGACCTCGCTGGCTCGCTGGGTGGTCTAATCTCTTCTAGCTGAAGTAGTAAAGCCTGCCTTTAATGGATTCATGAATTTATTTTGAAAAATGGAAATAAATCCCTAGTAAAAGCTAGTCAATTCGTCCAGTCTACTTTTAAATGTGTATTAAATTGGGTTCGCGGCCCCAGCTCTTATCGCCAACGTATATAATAAAATGAATGGTAGGGGCAAGTTACGTAACTTTCACAGCTCCTTCCCTACATTCCGGGCTGGCAATAGAAATTTAATTGGCATCTATTTCAACATCTCGGGGATAAGCTTTCGCATTGTTAAAAACTCTAGGACTGTGGTAAAAGTGTTGTTACGTAACTCTCAAACCTCCGCCCCAAACAATCCGGGTTTACTTTTTATCTTCTATCGTCTCGGGGAAAGATCTCATTTAATGCTCAGTCCATGGTTTGGGCCATAGACAGTAGCAATCTCCGAGTATTTTCTTTGTTTTTTATCTTTAATCTTTTTTTCCCCTTTAAAGGTAATACAAAGTTTTGGTATGGGATCTTGAATTCGGTTCAAACATGGACATATTACGGATGGACATTCAACACGATTCTTTCTTTGATCCAATGATAGTCACCGCCTTCTGATTATGTGCATCTTAATGAGAACATTCAGCTGTTTTAACAATAACGACCGCGTAAGCATTTTCGGGCATTGACAAAGGAGCAGTTTTCCTCTCTTGGGTTTTGTTTGGATGGTGTGCTCTGTAAGAGTATGTCTTTAATAAAAACATCCCCAATGGGGAGCAGCAAAGTTGAAAAGCAGACGATTTTGGTGATATGAAATTTATTATGACTGATTTGCACACTTTTGCACGCACCAATGACCTTATAAAACGATTAGAAGGCAATGATCTTTATAAGCCCTGTGCGTTGTTATTCTGGAATATTATGAGGAAATTGGGGAAAACGGGTTTTTAAATCACAAACAATCCAAACAAAACCTATCTGGTAATATCAACATGTTTGTCAAAAATAGAACATAGTACACGGAACAACAATTTCCAATTATTAAAGGGAGTGGGTAGTCAGTTTCCATGTGCAGAAGGTCATAATTCGCTGACACCAGACTTGGTGGAAATACCATTAATGGGAGTACAAATCTGCACACAGCAAACCCGTTGGCCCGTCAAGAATTACCCCCTAGTCTCTCGGAGCATGCTCGGAGATTTCTCGGGCGAAGGAAAAGCAAAGCATTACATAAGGTCTAATGGTCATAAAACTCAAGGCTAACCCTGGTGATTGACAACACCTGTTATTGGGTAAACACCCGAACGGTGTCGAATTCCCCATGAGAGCCGACTACTCAGTGACTTTAACCAGAACTGCACATCGATTTCCCATGATTTAAGCGATTTATTATCTTCTGCGCATGTATATTAACATGTTTAAAATTACTATCTTGATTCTGTCCCGGCTTTTTGGTGGTGACCATCATGAGATCAAAGTGAAGAAACATGTACGGAATGTTATCGAGACGACATTGACGGAGACAATCACAATGAATTCGTAAAGAAAACGATGAATGTCCATTCAATAGGTCCATGGTTCAAATGAGCATATTGGAAGCATATGCGATTTTACAATATTCAATGATCGTTTTCGCGGTTGAAATCGAGTCTAAAGTGATGAAATTGTACATAAAAAACTCATTATGTTGTAAAGCGCCCTCTCAAGACTGATATTACTTTAGCTTTAAAACAATGTTTTTGTACTACAATCGACCGATTGGCTATTCCCGTTTGGAAATTATATATCAGAACTGCATATTCTGAGATTTTCTTGGTTGCAGCTACCATGAAATGGCCTTAGGTGCTATGAAATATTTGAAGTTTACCTGTCGGTATATTTTTGATTATTCAATTTCTCGAAAGCAGAGTATTTGAGGGGCTACATTTTCTATTGCTTTTAATACACCCACAGGGGCATCCAAATATATCAACATTTTAAAGAATTCCTTCAATCCAATTTTCAAAGGTTCCAAAAAACTGTGCATTACCTTTAAAGGGACTTTGTAACATTGTTCAGATGAGAGATAGTGGTGCTAAGGAAGTTACTCCAATGCTAGATGTACAATAAAAGATAATCTGAAAATTTGAGTGAAAACGGATCATTATTCATGGTACAAATTGGGAAAAACTGATCTGATCGATTCCTTAATTCCCCCAACTATATTATTCTACTTCTATTCTGCTACTTGTCAAAGCCTGTTCAGCATCAAGACAAGGACAATTTAATTACATTTTAGGTGAATGTAAATCGTCACAAAGCAATAAAATGGCTCTACATTCCATTCCAGACAGTTAAGTGTTGACAAATTTGTATAGCCTGTTTTATGTATTTTTGTCATGGAAAAACGGTTGGGAAAATTAAAAATGGTTGGGAGAATTTACTGTTAATCACTGTTAGAGAGCGCCTCACATCGACGCCTTCAAAGAAAACCATAGATATCTTTGTAGTTTGAGAATTTGTTCAGGATTTTTTGCATGTCAGAGGGTTAGTATAGTAGAAGGAATATAGTAAGTAACATTTTATACACAAATTTAGCAATTTTTTTCATCAACCTTCAACAATGTTACTGAGTCACTTTAAGGACTCCAAATTGACCGATATGATCAATATATTTATCTGGACTGATTGGGTAGTGTTACTTTAGGATCAGTCTAATTAAAGATTTTGTTGGTCTTGTTGTGACCACTCTAAAAGGAAGGTGGAACAAAATAACTGTTCCATTTCGAGTAACTCTTACACCCCCCCCCCCCCCTCCCCCTACTGATCCGACACGAAAACAGAGATACTGTAGATCAGGCCTTCTCAACTAGTTTATTAAAAGCGCCAAAACAAAAATGTATTAAGGTTGAAGTGCCAACCTGTATGTTTGATACCGAGTGGGGTCCAGGGGGCGAAGCCCCCGGAAGCTAGTGGATTTTAGGGCTTTTTTAAGGCCCAGATGTGGCATTTCTAACACCTTTTTGTTCCATAAAACATCAATCATAATTTCATATTGATGTGAAATAATTAGTACAATTCCTTGCTAAAATCTACACTGGAAGTTAATTTATATGTAGTTATTTTGGTGCAATAAACACAGAAAATGTCAAAATGAAGTGAAAATCAAACCAACAAAACGGCTTGCTTACATTTTAGGCTCAACTTCGACTGCGATTTTTTGATTTTGATGAGTTTTTTTTTGTTTAGAATATAATTTTATTTTTTTTTCTTTCTTAAATTTTATTTTTTAATTTGTATTTATTTCGTTGTTTTTTTTTTGGAACAGCCGCGCGCCACTTTGACTGACCGCAAGCGCAACGAGTGGCACGCGCGCCGCCAGTTGAGAAGGCCTGCTGTAGATGATAGAATGTCCCTTATTGAGAAAGTGTACTCAAATAGAAGAAATCTTTAGCTTTTAAACTTCTGCTTTCATTCAATGTTTTAATGTTGAGAATCGAATACGAATAACTTGCTTTATTGAATAAATTAATGTGTCATGAATTTCTCTTAATTGTAATGTGAGAATAAGCTACGTTTGGCCAACGCATTACCGACACTACGACGGGGACGTTTCTCACTCAGTGTCATGTGAGCTCTAACGAGAGCTTTTTGGTGATGGGAGGCCCTAAAAAGGGCCTTTGGATTGTGGGTGGACATGGATTCAAACTCTCTTGAAATAGTCCAGAATAGTTGACTGCCTGGCAGACTCGGCCTCCTTTAGTGATTCTGCCTCCACCTCCATCAAAGCTTCCACCAGGCCACTGCACCCCTTCATCACTGCGAAAGCCTTCATCTCGGCCAGCTTTTCAGCAAAATCTCGGAAGTTCTGGATGCCAGTTAGGTGCGGCGGCTCTCCATCATCCTGTCCATCACTCTCCTCATCCTCTTGTTTAATGAACAAGTTGCCGATGACTAGCGGCTCCTCATCTCCAAGGGTGTTGGTGCACAGCATCATCGTTACCTGCTCCTTCGAACGTTCGCCGCTGGCACAGATCTCAGGAACCTCCTCCTTCCACTCGTCAATGGGGATCGTGGCCACGCAGCCACTCTCTGCATTCATATTTCCGTACTCGATGTTATGTCTCTTTTGAAATGACTCCAGCCAGCCGTTGGAAGCATTGAAATCATGGTGGTTCAGTTGCTTCGCGATTTCTAGGGCCTTCTGTTGAAGTAGCGGTCCAGACACTGGAAACATTCTTGCTGTAGAATCTTTATACCATTCATACAGGAGGTCATTCATCTCCTCGTTTCCCGTCTTTTGCGACTTCTTCTTCCGACCAAGAGGGATGTTACTCTCATAGTCCTCCAACCACCTCCTCTTGCTCTTAATGATGCTCAGCACTTGTGTCTTTCCGCAGCGAAGCCCGCGACTACCAAGCTCCTCAACGATTGCTCGGCTGCTCATCTTCAGCTGGTCATGCATCTTGATGACTTCCAGCTTCATCTCAAGTGATAGCATGTGGCGAGACGTAAAGCGAGAAGGCTTGTAGTACTTCGCGTTAGCAGCCATTGACAGTGAAAAGTTGAAGAAAGGGGAAATAGGAGCTTGGGAGTCCATGTACGTCCAGCCGTAAATGGAGATATAAAGCTGTAAAGCTTTTTTATTCGATCTGCAGATACAGATAAAAATAACAATAACACATTTAGTACATTTAGTAGATTTAGCACATGTAACACAAGAATGCAAGATATAATAAATATAAAATATCTGAATACATTTAAAGACATTTTGCTTTTGTACTATTTTTAGCTTTTTTATTCGATCTGCAGATACAGATAAAAATAAAAATAACACATTTAGTACATTTAGTAGATTTAGCACATGTAACACAAGAATGCAAGATATAATAAATATAAAATATCTGAATACATTTAAAGACATTTTGCTTTTGTACTATGAAACTGTCAAAATGAGTAACCAATGGCTACAAAACCTTTTGCATTTTCTTATATGTACTACTTTGATAAACTCATATTTACAGACTACAGAGTTTTCTCAAACTGACTTGACTCTCCTTTAAACAGATTAGGCCTAGACTCTACTGCCAATTTGCAAAAAACAAAATTACTGTAAATATCTCCATCTTGCATCCATACACAAGCTTGATTATTCAGATCTATCTGCGTAGAATAAATTACTGCCAATTATAAAGTTAGGAGGGATACACTCTCATCAGCAGCTGTGACAGGAATGCCTAGGATACGCTTGAAAAGATGGGTCTGTGCACGGTATTGTGCTTCAGTCTGCCGTGAATCCCAGCTGAGAAAGCGCAGAGACTTAGGCCTATGCTTCTTGTTTTTAAGGAAAAATACTCCGAAAAAGATGAGAAAATTGACACGAAACAGGTAACAAAACATATCGACTTTTAAATAATGACCATTATTGGGACATTTGATGAATATTTACTTCATTTTTGGTATGTTTTAGTAGGGTATCTCCACGCCGGATCTCCAGCCGGAGTTACGGGTAAAAAAATCTTGGTAAAGTTACAAGCACTGTACACAGAAAGATGTATATGGGACTACCCTAGACTCTATCCAAGCCGGATAGATATAATTTACCAGATATTAGTAGGCGGTTTCCCGTCAAAATTTGTATCATCACAGGTAATCTTAACACTCACTTCTGTGTCGGGAATACTGGTACGGCAACTGACGGTTAAACTGATAAACTAGAATTCTGACGGCTTAATTACTGCTATCAGTATCACAGCACAGTGACTAGATCTAGACGAAAAACATAGCGACAACAATGACAAACTTGAAGCTATGGTAGCTTTAAAGTCCAAAAAATCTTCGCTTCGATCCGCGAAACAGACAGCAAAAACTTGATCAACTGGTGATTTGAACTTGACTTGAAAACGGCAGGCGACTCCAAGACGTTGGTTGGTAAATCACAGCTGACGACAGAAAAGATACAGACTTGATGAACGATATGAACGCCATTCTCTGGATTTATAAGGTATCAGTCGAGCGAAACCTTTTTTTTCATAGGTTTTTATTCTCTTCTCTCATAAAGAAAATTGTACATTTATTTATAACATTGTATACAAAATAACAAAATAATCTTCACATAGGTCTAAATAAATTTGCAAGTGAACCTTTACATTCCATACAAGGTTACAAATGAAAGTTAAACATTTACAAATGAAAAATATTCACATTTTCACACTACAAATCGCAAATAAAGTTTGTACTATTTCCTCGACCAGTTTGCGTAAAAATTTCAAATTATTTCTTTTCTTTTCCACAATATTTGTTTTCCCTTGAATTTCCTTCAGAGAAAAAAAAGGTTATGATAAAAAAAGATAAATGATAAAAAATAAAAAGATAAAGAGCTAGAGAACACCTACTACCCCCCGCCCCACACAACATTTAAACACATAACAAGTACAACAGTATACAAAACACACACCAACATAGAACGAACAAACAAACAAAAGTAAAAGAAAAAGAAAAGAAGAAGAAGAGGGAAAAAAGGGGAACAAAAAGAAAAGCAAGGGTTAAAGAAGAGAGGAGAGTCTAGAAGTTTCATATTGAGAAAAATTAAAAAAACAGAAAACATTCAATATTCTAAAATTTCCAAGGCTCCCCATTTCCTTTAAATGAATTGAAAAGGTGTCTCTTCCCAATGAAAGTTTTTTCTCTTCATTTCTATTTTCCAATAATCTATATTTATTTCTTTTCGTTTGGAGGGTTTCCCTTCTCTCTTCTGTGGAAAATCATAAATTTAATCAAAAACAAAATGTGGTTTAATAATAATTGCTCTGTTTGTAAAGTACTGTCATCTATTCCTATGTGAATTTCTTTCCAGGATAATTTCTTCAGAATTGGTAAATTAAGTCTATCTGCACATTTCCCCTAGACTTCCTTTATTTTATCACATTCAAAGAATACATGTTGATAAGTTTCTTCAACATTTTTGCAAAATGAGCACAACCCATTTTCATGAAACCTGAATCTATGTAAATGATGATTTGTATATAAAATCTTATGCAATAGTCTGAACTGAAATTCTCGCAGTTTACTACTTAAGGTACACATCCTTGGTTGAACAAATATCTTTTCTACTTCTCTTCTTGAAATATTATAAAGTGACAAACGAGGCAGAAACCGATCGTTAACTTAAAATCTAACAACGCAAGTTTCTTTTTCGGTGTTTTAAAATATATTGACACTCGGACCAGGACACACACTCGTACACATACAAGCTCCCGGACAAGCTCCCATGCACACAAACTACCCACATGAACACTAATACTCATATATGGCTATATTACTGACACCTATCCCCTGATCTGTCTATACGAAAGCAAATTAAATCTAAACTATTTACAAAACAGAAACCATAATAAGCACAGCACTCCCTATAACAGTTCTATTTTTTAATTTGCCTCTCCCTAGTATTCTCATATCTGTATTCCATTTTCTTGATACACACTGGGTAAAAAATAAACAATAATAATACAAAAAAATTGGGGGGGGGGGAAGGGGGTGGTGGTGAAGAAGGAAAAAAACCTCTTATCAGTTTTACGCACCACACCATCGCTGCATATTGTTAAAGTGACTCGGTAACATTGATGAAGGTTGATGGAAAAATTGCTTAATTTTTGTATACAATGTTGCTTATATTCCTTTTACTGTATTAACCCTCTGACATGCAAAAATCCTGAAAAAATTCTCAAACCACGAAGATATCTATGGTTTTCTTTGAAGGCGTCACTGTGAAACACCCTCTAACAGTGATTAACAGTAAATTTTCCCAACCATTTTTGAATTTTCCCAACCGCTTTTCCATGAAAAAAAAAGACATAAAAGGGGCTATTAAAATCTGTCAACACTTAAATTTTATTAAAATTGTAATAATATAGTTGGAAGAATTAAGGAATCGATCAGATTAGTTTTTCCCAATTTGTTTCATTAATAATGGTCCGTTTTCATTCAAATTTTCAGATTATCTTTAATTGTACATCTACCATTGAAGTCATTACCTTAGCATCACTATCTCTAATATGAACAATGTTACCAAGTCCCTTTAAGTGAGGAAGAAAGAAAGATAATATTCGGTTATGTTTAACTTGTTATGGGTACAGATTTACTCCATTTCTTTTTCTATTCATATCCCATTTCCTGTGTCTTTATATCTCTCTTTCTGTTTTATGTCACACTATGTTCGGTTCTCGCTCTACCCACCCACCCCCCCCCACCCCCACCCCATCCCTCTCTCTCTCTCTCTCTCTCTCTCTCTCTCTTTCTCTCTCTCTATCTCTGTCGCTCTCACAAAATACTTCTCTATAGCACTACGCATAGAAAACCATTTCAAATAAGTAATTTTATTAAGAATAGTTCTTTTTATTTGAACATTATTTGTACATATCATACACCGTACTTTACACAAATACTTAACAAATATTTTACATGTACAGAGAAATATATACATCATTACATTACGTAAATATTTGGTATCATTGTCTGGGATATCCATTCGTCAAGCTGGCTACATTTACGTTTTTGATAATTCCGTAAAAGAAGACTCAAAGGTCAAAGGGAGCTGAGAATCGACCTTCCGTATGGTATCATCTTCACACAAACCCATCATTTTGGAAGAATGAAATAGCACCTTTAATCATCTCATTTCCCCTAGCTCCAGAGCATATGTGTCATAAAGAAAACATTAAACAAGCAAGCGAACAAAAACAAACATCATATGTTTTGGATCCATCATCTCTACAACAATGGGAATATCTTAAAGAATACCAATACCAGCTAGCCCACGCCACGCCCCTTGGTAGTTCCTCCACCTCACTCCCAAACCTCTAGTTCCAAAGCGTGGGTGTAAAAACAAATACACAGATAAGGAAACAAGCAAACATCATAGATGCATGAGATACCATCTTCTTTCATGTGGATTGGGAATAGTTAAGGACACCCATGCCAACTACCCCATGCCACGCCTCCTTGGTAGTTCCTCCACCTCATACCCACACCCTTAGTTTCAGAGCGTAGGTGTAAAAGCAATTACACAGATAAGGAAACAAGCAAACATCATAGATTGTCTTGGATGCATCTTCTGTCATGTCGATACCAATGGGAATAGTTATCTTTAAGGACACCCATGCCAACTACCCCATGTCACGCCCCTTGGAATTCCTCCACCTCATTTCCGCCACGGAGCTGGGAGGTCTCCCTGCTTCCACACTTCCTAGCTCCAATGCATGAGTATAAAAACAAACAAAAACGGAAGAAACAAAAATCATATATTATCTTGGATGAATGTGATAGCGTCTTCTACCATCTCGATACCGATCGGTATATTTTGAAGGACACCCATACCAGCTATACCATGCCACGCCCCTTGGTAGTTCTTCCAATGCACCTCCACACCCCCTTGCTCCAGAGCATGGGTGTAAAAGATGCCATCATCTCGGAGTATATCTTGGTCTGCAGTTGCGATAAAGGCCTTTGGAAGACCACTCGTGTCCTCCCGGAATAGAGGGGACATCCCGGAGTCGAGGAAGAAGTCCTGGATCTCGGACCAGTATGTCCCGTTACCAGGTTCGAATGCCTCTTGGGGCTCGTAGGTGAAGTCTGGAGTCTGGTATGGAGCCGGAGCTGGTATCAATGATGATAAGAACGACGATGGCGAGAATGGCGAGGATGACGACGAGGAAACGAGTGTCGGTTTCGGGATCGACTCGGAGAGAGAATTGAACAGATAAGATGACTCAGGATCGGTAAATTGCTGATTAAAGGATGCATTCGCAAGTTTTTCGTGGATGATGTCATGATCAAATACCCTCTGAAAGCGATGTGATCTTTTGAAGTCGGCGCTCATGTGCATGTTCCTCATCACCTTCCTCTCGAACTCAGCATCGAGTCTTTGGAAAAGGTTGTAGGCCACGAAGCCAACCACCTTGCTTCGTGATAGACCAATGTTCCCATAAGTGTGGTCGTAGAGCTGATAGGAAGGGGTGTAGAAGTCCATCGCTTGGAGCCAGGGGTAGAGAAGGACTTGGAGCTTGAGGTCGGGTACGCTGGGGTCGTCGTGGATTTGCTGGGTGACGACGGCTGCGAGATGACCACCAGCGCTGTCACCGGCCACGGTGATGCGATGGGGGTCGATGCCGAACTCGCAGGCGTGCTGCAAGAGATATTTGGTTGCTATGACGCCATCATCGGGACCAGCTGGGAGAGGGTGCTCGGGAGCAAGCCGATACCTATATAGAAGATAAATGTTTGACGAATGATGTATAGATAACGGGGCAAAATGGGTGGGGATTGGGTGGCTTCCTCTCCCGAAAAAAAAAATATTTAGATAATAAAGCGGTTAGTCTAGTTAGTAACACTCTCTGTTGGCATATGTGTACAAGCATATTTTTCTTGTTATACCTTGCTTTAATAGACAACATCTGTTACAGTAAACCAAATATCAAGTGAAAAGATATACTGTATATACTGAGGGTGAGTCAGTGATAGAGAGAGAGAGAGAGAGAGAGAGAGAGAGAGAGAGAGAGAGAGAGAGAGAGAGAGAGGGGGGGGGGGAGGGGTGGGGGGGGGGGGGGGGAGTTATTACGAAAAGTTCCAAGTTTACTTACTCAACTGATACGAGTACCATGTTCAGACTTTCAGCTAAATGTTTAGTCAGCGCACCATGAAGCTCTGTAGAGAACAAAGAAATAACAAATAATTAAGATAGTCAGATCAATCGGGAATTTCAAAAAAAATTACAGTGATAATGAATATGAAGATGAAAAGAGGGAGACGGAAGACGAATACGAAAGAATCTGCGTTTTGTATGTCTGTTTCTCTCTCTGTCTAGCTATCTGTCTCTCTTTCTCTTCCCCCATTTTTTGCCATTCGATTAGGGGGCACCTGCCCCCGTCCCTCACGTAGCTTTGTTAATGACACTGTTATATCTACGTACATTGTACTTTTCAAAGACAAGAAGTGTAAAAAAACAGAATATTTTAAATTCTTCATCTCTTAAAATCAACTTACTGGTGCTGCCCAGTGCGTAGCCGCCTCCGTGAAAGTAAACCACGGCAGGGATGAGTTCGTTGGGGCGGTGAACGGGCTCGTAGATGAGAACACGGATGCCGTCAAAATAGGCGTACCTTGCGGTGAGGTTCGAACCTAGGACCGGCTCATCGGGTTCCGGGAGCCCTATCTCTATCAGGGTACGTAGCGCACGAACATGAAGTTGAGGATCAGATGGCTGGAGAAAGAGAGTCAACGCCGTCTAGAAATAAAGGACAAGAACATCGATAAATAAGCAACAGTTCTACAATAGTTAAAAAACAGGGTGTTTTACTAGTAAAATGAAAGTACGCAATATTGACATTTGATTGAAGATTAAGTTCAAAAAATTCTTCTAGATGTACCATTTAGAACCATGATTTTCAATTTGTATTTAAAAAAAAACTACGATTTTTTTTTCATATATATACGCTTTAGATATTGACGGTTTTCTAACATAAAACAAATAGAGAGGAAAGCAAATTTCTATTACATACAGCACAATGTTAGTGGATAAATAGTGACAAAACTTAAAGAGCAAAAGAGAAGACTCACCACGATGTCTCCAGTTTTGAGTCCAGCGACAAGGAGTCTGAAACACCAGGGAGAGGCTAGATCAGTTGGTATAGGGGTGTGAAGGAGGTACCCTATAAACACCGCTACCAGTACCCCTGCACCGATACCAAGATTCTTCATCATGAACGATGCGGATGATGAAATTCGATGATGTTCTTTCGCTGGCTCTAGCCACAGATGAGCTCACTTGTTAATATAATTATAGTTTACTGTTTGTCTTTTCACTTTTCAGAAACTACTTAAGTTGAATGATGTGGCAATTTGTGTCAGTCTCAGAATAAAGATGATTTCGATGTAGATTCTTTAGATTCTTTTCTGTCACCAGTGACAACTACAGCATCGGAAATTGGCCAAAACTTTATCATAAAGAATCGGATATTTTGGAAAGCCTACCAACTAGTAAATTGCCAACTGACGGATACAAGAACCCATACAACTGACCGAATCCAATTTGGACCAGGGCTGAAGCATAAGTAAGAAAATATTGATGTAATTTTCTATAGACAACCACAAAGTCTATTGGTTTGGATCTTCCTTAACTGGGAAAGCTGAAGATGAAATAACAAAGATACAAATATACTGACTCTACCTCCTTAACAAGGGAGAAACGATAGCCGCTAAAGTTTTGAGATGATTGGAAGAAGAAGCATCTCAAACAGTCGTATTTATAGAGACTCGTCCATTGAGGTAAACTTATTTTGGGTTGCTTGCTTATCTGCGGCTACATGGATAATCACCGAATCGCAAATAACGTCCGGATTAACTTCAATTTTCGTGGATAAAAATAACCACTGGGCAGATGTGCATAGCAACGCTATCTTTAAAATACGACAGATAGATGTCACAGCGGTTATAGTTATGTCAAAATAAAACGACAGAGATGCGATTACAAAGGTTTCAATTTGATCTACTTTTGATTTGCATTATTGAATTTCTTACTGTATATTTCTTTATTCTCAGGTGATAAAATAAAGATGGGGACCCTCTAGCATATTTTAAGTACACATGGAATACAACAGGCATTGTCCCCCTTTGTACCAAGGCTTCAAATTTAGACCCCCAAATATGCCGACTCATCGCACCTTTTTGTTTTGTAAAAAAAATGCAGGCGAAGTCAGATGTCCTGTTTTTGTTTGGTTTATTTTTCCTTGCCGTTTATTTCACGGCACCCCAAATAAATTTCTCTGATGGTCAGAGAATTCTCAGATTTGTAATTTTGGAAACACATGTTAAAGGTAATACAAAGTTTTGGTATGGGGTCATGAAATTGGTTCAAATGAACATATTGGAAGCATATACGATTCTACAATATTCAATGTTCTTTTTTGCGGTTGAAATTGAGTCTAAGGTGATGAAATTGTGCTTAATAAACTTTTTATGTTGTATAGCTCCCTCTAAAGATTGATATTACTTTAGCTTCAAAACACTAATGTTTCTTAACTAAAATTGACCGATTTTCTATTCCCATTTGGAAATTATATTATATCAGAACTGCATATTCCGAGATTTTTCATGGTCGCAGCTACCATTGTATAGCCGTAGGCGCTATTCGAAATTTAATTTCTCGAAATCCTCAGCGTTTTAGAGCCCAATTTGTTCAAAGTTGCTTATTCTAACACTAGGTTTCACAATGGTAATGCAAATTTTTATTGTCATAATTCAATCCTGTTGGAATATTACCAAAACTTTGTATTACCTTTAAGCATAGATAGCAGTTTAATAAATGTTAATAAAAGGACGGTCATTGAATTTCGCAACTTCGACATGTTGGAGGTGTGACAAAACAAACAGATGCCACAGACCACGATAGCGCTTTCTAAAGATCTCATCGGCTCTTGGTCTATTTAGATTTTCCCGGTTTAAAGATGGAAAAGGGGATGATAAAAAAAGAATATACAAAAGACACAATTCAGGCAATTTTTAATTATTAACTGTTAGCAACTGCTAACCATCTGTTACCAAACAAACAAATTTAATCAATCAATCAATCAATCATTCAACCAACCAACAAATCAAATATTCATTCAATCCACGAATTAATCAATCAATCAATCAATCATTCATTCATTCATGCTCGTTTGCATGCATCTTTGGTAGAGGAAGTGATATATGACTTAAAAAAAAAGAGAAACAAATTTAAGCAGTTAAATCTAGGAAAGATAAAAATGTGTCAGAACTTAAAGATGAAGTTGAGTTCTGGTCATGCGATTGCATTGTGAAAGAAACGGTGTGGAATCGACCAGAAAAGGTTCGTCAAGACTTTGTGTGCATTGCAAGGTTCTGGAATCATCAAAATGATAAGAAATTTGGCCAAGTCTTGGTAAAGTTACAACACTGTACACAGAAAGATGTATATGGGACTACACGAACACGTGGCGTAAAAATCCCAGCCCCGAGTTTTACGATGTTACATGACATATTTAGAATATAAAGGCATTTGAAGAGCCATGCTTTTCAGGGAACATGTCTTATCTGATGTTCTTCCACACTTGCATAATAAGAATGATGACGCTCACAAATTATTTTTCACCTCTTCCCAGAACTCAACTTTCTCTTTAAGTGGAGTCCTCGGAAAATTATGATAGTCCTAACCACAAAAAAAAACAATAACCTGCTGTAAATGACGTCATAACTCCCACAATTCTGTGAATCGCTGCCACGGGTATTGTTTGTAAATAATAACTCATCGTTTACGGTATAGATACTGAAAAAAATACAACTTTATTTACGACATGTACAATATTGGGAGAGATAGCCTGCAAATATATTATTACGCAGAATTAATGTAAACAAAGGCAAGAAGTTGTCAACATGGAAATATTCAATCACCTTTTATTCTTCTCAAAACATGGAATGTGAAATATTTTCATGTTTCCAGTTACTTACATAATTAAATGTTGGTAATGTGTGTAAGAGAGAGAAAGAATTGAAGGAGAAGAGAGAAAGAGAGCGAGGGAGAGAGAGAGAGTGAGAGAGGGGGATAGGGAGAGAGGAGAGAGGAATAAAGAAAGAGAGAGATAGAAAGAAACGGTATATGACGGAAATAGGGTCAGAAAGAGAGAGAGAGAGAGAGGGAGAGAGAGAGAGAGAGAGAGGGAGAGAGAGAGAGAGAGAGGGAGGGAGGGAGAGAGAGAGTGGAATAAAGAAAGATAGAGATAGAAAGAAAGGGTAACGGAAATAGGGTCACACAGAGAGAGAGAGAGATTGGATTTTAAAAACAACATGAGTCAAATAAAATATTTGATATTACCAAAGAACGATACAAATCATGTTTATTTGTACAGTTCTCTAAATAGTAGTGCACTATCCATAGATTAGTTTATTTTCTCCTGTTATCAAACCAATTATAGATATTTTTAGTCTGATACAAACCCAAAATAGCTTCCTATCGTTAGAATATCTCACATTTCTTATCACATTGTCCACACCCCTCTGCAAATACTACTACAGAAGATAATTGCGGTCAGTGTATTTATTTTCGTCCATCGGTACGATTCAAGAAAACTTGATTTATAAAGAGAATGGAACAAATTAACCTTTTATACCGAACACGGCCCTGTTTCATAATACTTGTTATCAATAACAAGTTGCAATTACTGTTATAAGCTACTGAAATAGTGGCATTTGATTGGCTGAGAGCAGCTTTGTCATGGAAATTTAGAATTTGTTATTGCTAAGAATTTTTATGAAACAGGGCTCAGAGATACCAGGAGCCGTTGTGATTGGCCCAGACTTCGAACCAATGAGAGAGCTCTTTTCTGAGACAATAACCATAACAAATCAACTCTATAAACATAAAATAGCCCAGGGGCGGGCGGGAGGGTCGGGTTATGTTAATGTTACATAACAACTAAATATTGCCCCGAATCGTGTTGTGTTTGAATAATAACGACAGGAGGGACACTTTATTTTATAGGCTGTCGTGTAGTAAAGTGCTTTGATATTTCGTAAAATCGATTTTCGATTTTATATGTCAATGATGATGAGCTGATGAGAGAGCCCAGCCATGAACTACTAAACAAATTCATATTTCATTCTAGACTGGTCGGGGTCGTGGGTGTGGAAGTTATGTGTTAAAGGGATCCGGTAACGTTGACTAAGATTCTGAAATAAAATCCTGGATTTAGCTCATGCTGCAATGATAATTATACATAAACCTTTAGGTCAGTCAGGAACCCTGTGACTTTTACAAGCCGATCGCCTGTCTGATTATCGAGATATTTATGATTGGAAATCGAAACAAAATTTTGCGTTTTCCTAACGGTTTTCATTGGGGAAAACGAGTATGATAAAACCGGTCACTCAAAGATTTTTACTTTTTTGAGGTACTACTTGATTATTTTGAAGCGCAATTCTTCGTAGGGTCGTGCATCTCAGATTTAACATTGTTAAACGATGCCCTTAAAAAACGCCCTTAGTACTTCAATTTAATAATGGAAATGAATCAGTCACATATCTTTAGAAATTTGAGGACAAAGTGGCATTATTGTGTAACTCTTACAAATCACCTACACCTAACAAGCATTGTTTCCAAGTAGGTTCGTTTTTAATTTCCTGTAATTAGATAATTTCGCATTACAAGACTACAAAAAACAATTTCAATTATATTTATATGCTAGTTTCTGTTATACACTCTAAAAACTGAAATGTTAAATGGCAATTTAAAAGGGCCGAGGAGTGACCACTCTTTCAAAATGTCAAATTGTTTCTTTTAACCTGCTAGATTCAACCTTTATAGTGTTGGATCCAGCATGTTCAAAGTGTTAATCTACCATTTTGAAAGAGTGGTCACTCCTCGGCCCTTTTAAATGGTGATTTAACATTTCAGTTTTTAGAGTGTATCATTATGTAAATTATTGTCATTATATTGTCATTGTTTATAATGTGTGGAAAATCAAATAAATTCGCTCTGCATAGAGCAACTACTACTACTAAAAAAAAAACATTTGCTAGGGACACATAACTTCCCTCGGAAGAGCACCGGAGGTGGTATAGTGTTTATACAATACAACACTCAATACCCTAACACCAGTATTACAGTCCAAAGTACAATTTTGGACAAAGATTTGTCGAAAATAGCCTGACAGAATATTGTCTCCACATTCTTTCAACCAAACCCTGCTCTAGATTTACCAAACACCACATAATTATGGATCTATAATGCATCATTACTTAATATGTTTTTATTCTCGCTCTCTGATATTTACAATGTGCGACAAAGTATAATTGAAAACCATCGGAGGTATGGGAATGCCCGTATTTTGACAAATGTTCCGCCTCCCTGAGATTTCCCCGTTGTATTTATTACATGACTGTATAATTTTTCGAAATTGAAAACAATTTCTCTGTTCGTGCATGGACCGCCCTGCAAATGAATAAAGAACAACTACCCCTAGGGCAACTACCCCCGGACAACTACCCCCCCCCCCCCAGATGGTGGTAGTTGTCTGGGGGGTAGTTGTCCTGGAGAGTGGTTGTCCTATGGGGTGGTTTTCCTAGAAGGTGGTTATCATAGAGGTGGTTGCCCAGGGGGTAGGTGTAAGTATTCAGCAAAGGTATAGGCTAGATTCATGATGATCAAAGATCTAGATCGAAGTGAAAAAATGTTCGAAATACCAATTTTCGTCAATGATTCAATTTACCACCTACATGAATATATAAATTTCTCCATAGTTCTATACGTTCGGTTCAATTTCTTCTAACTGAATTTCGACGGCATGTTCATGTTCATCTGC
>JAVYIG010010913.1:0-65100 GCA_035222895.1 Strongylocentrotus droebachiensis | reverse complement strand
ATAACTGAAAACTGAAGCAAATTTGCTGAAGTTAGACTCAAAGTTACAGAATCGGGCGAAACTCCAAGGTATAATTCTTCGCCGGTCTTCCTCTTGGTAATGAGGATTAATGCCTTACCAAAGGCACGAGCGCATCGTTTTGGTTTCGAACCCGAAACCTCCCGGTTACGAGACCGCTGCTCATCCACTGAGCCATCGCGCCTTGTTGTAATCATCATCATTATTATTATCCTTATCATATTTATTATTCCATTTTTTCATTAGAAACACAGTCTACGATGTTGAACCGTTGGACTACATTCGTCTTTGGCCTTCTGGTGGTGCATGTTCATCTCCGTCTGTCTCTTGGAAGCCCAATCCTTGAAAAGATAATAGGTAAGTTAAACATTTCTCTTCTTTCATTATTTCAACTTCTTAATGGACATATCCATGTATTAGTTTATTAAATTCTAGTATATACATCGGTATCGCAGTTTTACGCATTTGTCACTCTGGGGAGTGTTTCACAAAGACTGAGATCGACTTTTAGTTAGACTTAACTATGGCAGGCCGTTCATGCCACTATTTTCTCTCACCATTTCCTGGCATTGGTTTCTCAAGGGGTTTACAAATTGTGGTCACAAATGTTCAGAATTTACCTTTTTTGACAGATTATTATTGGAGGAAAAATATTATATAAAGATCATAATTTAAAGACCAAGGGTGAGAGCAACCAGTAGCATAAATGGCCTGCCATAGTAAAGTCCAACTTAAAGTTGATCTTAGTCTTTTTGAAACACCCCCCAGTTCTGATAAAATTGGAAGGGCAATTCCACATGACTTGTGCGCAAAGCGAATTCATGAAGTTATCGTTTTCTCCTCATTTCATTGCATGGCGTGAAAGGATTTGTATTTGTTCAAGCCGATTGATATGATCATTGAATATGATCAGGTGAGGCACAGTGCCTCCCCCACCACACGTTTTCAAGTGCCCCTAAAGTACCCCTTTATACATAATAAAGTCCCCCTTTTACTTCCGGATAAATGCCCCTATTTCTTTCTAGTAGGTGGCCGTTCGACATTCTTATAAGTGTCCTGTCACCTCTGATAATTTCGCCTTATCGAATCTGACAGGTGCTTCTTTAAATTTGACATGTGCCCATTTCCCTTTGTAATAAGTGCACATTTTCGTGTACGAGAAGTGACTCTTACCACCTCTGATAAGTGTCCCCTTCACTTCTGATAATTGCCGCAATTCAAAACTGAGATGTGTCCCTTTTACTTTGAAAAGTGCCCCTTCTCCTGTGTAATAAATGCCCCTTCCCCTTCTAATAGATGCCCCTTTTTATATCTGAAGAGTGGCCCTTTTCACCTTTGATAAGTGTCCCTTTTATTTTGATACGTGCCCCTTTTTTTATTTCTAATTAGTGCCTTTTTTGTTCTGATAAATGTCCCTTGCCCTTTTTATAACTGCCTATTTTCACTTCTGATAAATGCCACTATTAAACTCTAAAAGTTTGTCCTTTCCCTTCGACAATCCCTTTTTCCATTCTCATACGTGCTCCTTTTTCATCTATGTTAAGCACTGACGTACTGATCGGGGAGGGGGGGGGGGGGGGAGTTCCTCAAATAAAATTCAAACGTGGTTTATTTTATAATTCAATACCAGTGATTTACAAAATATGTTGCTGAAGTGAAATTTTTCCTTCCTCCCCCCCCCCCCCCCCCAATATCCATTAGTTTAATCACCTTTCCAACCATACGCATTCATCCTGTCGAGACAGAGCTTTAGAAGGGACTCTTCTAGGTCCTACTAAACCTGTCGAAAGAATACGTGGTTTAACCGCAAACCTCGCTCAAATCTATCTTCGCATTAGAAGCCTTTAAAGATTACATTAAACATACATGAATATACGTCATGCACGTGAATCCTAAAGACTCGCAGTGAGAAATGTGACTATTCGTGTCCTCTCAGCATTAACAACGACAAAAGCATTAGTAGACCAACCAAGACGGGATTTTAAAAATTTGCTTTGGACGGCATTTTTGGGGTAATGCGTAGGCGTAGCATGCGTGCTAAAACTAGGGTGGATGCCACGCGCATTAAAAAAAAAGAATTTAAGAGTGTAAAAATGCTTAATTTTTATTTCTTGACCAATTATGTACCGTCTCATTAAGGCCTGTCAATAAATATAATGATCAATATGATTTTGAAGTAATAGACCTGTTAAATACATTTTTGAAAGTTAGAATCTACTCACATAATATGGCGGGTAATTGTTCTAGGGGTCATTTTTCCTGATAACGCCTTTTTCTTTGTACAGTGCTTGCTACATTACTAAGACTGAGCCGAATTTCTTATCATTTTGACGATTCCAAAACGTGCACTACTCACCAATACTTATAGGCTATGCTACATGATCAACTTTTTTTGATCGATTCCACACCGTTTCTTTCACAATGCAATTGCATGACCAGAACTCAGCTTTATCTTTAAGTTTAAAACTTTCAACTATGACCGCATGCTGGTACGAGCAGATTTTCAATATCTTTGGTTATCAGACTTTCAAAAATTCACCGAATAATCTAAAATCGTGGCTATAAACCAGTGAACGGAACTCTAAAAGATCCTCTACGAAACAAACGTCAGCGTCTGCATCAATATTGTACGATATTAATATTCAATTCCCTTACATCAATACTTATTTATCGTATGAAATTTTGTTTGACATTGTACGCGCCTACGATACACGTTATAATCAATAATTGAACAAAACTATTCTGGTACATCAAATCCGGCTAACTTGTAATGCTAATTAAAGGTCAGCATTATTCATGAATATCAACGTTGCAAGAATATGCCTCAAAGTGCATTTTTACCACATTACCCTGCTTTATCTTTAATTAAGACCTGCACAAATCGATGAAATATAAATTGCTACTTTATACGTACTCCTCACGAATTAATCACGGTTATAGACAGTCAGTGGAAATTATAAAGATGAAACAATGTAAGCAGCGTTGTAATTAAAGTTGAAAGATGCAAATACTTTGAATATCCCTTTCAGATCTAATTCTTTCGCATATTACGTAAATTCTATGACGTCATACAATCATTACTGACCATCTGAATATAGGCTACCCATTGTTTTTAGATTAATGATGATCAAAAGATAATGAGGGAGAATTACGTCTCCACGATGCCTGTTAACGTCAAACCCTGGCTTTTAGGTCAGAGGAGATCACCGGAATAATTCTAGGGGATAATAATTGCACCAATCTGCATCATAAATTGGTGAAATAAATCCTTCCTATCCATCACATTTTATTCTCCCCTGCATTACCGATTCGTATGGAAGTTAGTCTTAAAATGGATATAATCGCAGTAAAATCACCAAAAGACTTGTCTCCCTTTATGAAAAAAACGAGAAAAGGTAATACTTTATACTTTATGTAGAGGTGTTGTGGTCGAGTGGATGCGTCGCCGGACTGTCGATCACAAGGTCCGCGGTTCGAGTCCCGCCGCCGCACTAATGTCCTTTGGCAAGACATTGATCTACATTTGCCACACTCAACCCAGGTGAAGTAAAGGGGTACCTTGTAGGAATTTATTCCTTGAAATGCTAGAGCGCCGTATGGCAGCCGTGATAAAGTCAGGGTAATAATCGATAGCGCCAGGAGGGTCAAATCTTACTGACATGAGCGCTATACAAGAACCCACTATTATTTATTATTATTATTATTATAATAATATTCCGCTTATATAGCACTTAATGCAATGTCTCTTAGCGCTTTACAGATATACTATTATACAAGAGATTACGACTTTGACAGTAGCCATTCTTTATAAGATTTTACTTCGGACAATTTTTCCATTTTAAGGATTATTGATCATACTAACACTGCTTTCTGTTATGATTTTCATTGATTATAAATACGATTATAGTAATACAATAACCCGAAATATATATTTTAGCTACGCTGAACTTTTTGCATATTTAGGGCAGCTTTTGACGTTAAAGGATATATCAGGCTAACATAATGTAACCCTTCAAAAATGGTCCTACTCTGTGATGGAGGCATATAAGCACTGTTTTCATTAATATATCTTAAAAATGATGACCCAATGATTCGAACGACGTTTGCAGTCAAACCTGATTTCTTGTGTTTGTTTTCTTCTATTTTTTAATATTATTTTATTTTTTTAGTTATATTCATTTATCTATTCATTTTTTGTTGGGGGGGGGGGGGCAAGGTTTGTTAAATTGTGTCACATCCTATATGTTACGTAAAAACCTTATATACATATAAAAGCCAACATTGTGACAGGAAATTAACCATGATAAGCACGCTTTTTTGTACACTATATAAAAAGAACCATGATAAACACGCTTTTTTGTACACTATATAAATGAACCATTTACTCAAAAGATATTTTCATCTAACATCAATTTTTCTTTCTTTTCACCAGGGGGGGAGGGGGGTGGGGGTTAATACTTGTCAACTTAATATTTACTATGTATACATGACATAATTGTACTTCAACTGTAAATTAGATTATCAATGGAATGAAAATTTGGAAGAAGGGTATTTTTGCTATATTTATATATTTCACTTGCATGTGTTCACACATGCAGATGCCCAACCAGCGTGTAGAGTGTTTGGGGTGTTTCACATCTTTGGTTCGTCTGAACCATCACGGTGCAATCTACACACCACGTGCGGGACACACAGTGACTGCTCAACAACAGGTTTCAAATGTGAATGCAACTCCCAGTGCGGTATGGTCTGTAAGTAATAATTCATTGATCAAATAATGATAATACATTCAAACCTGTCTATAGCGATCGACCGCCCAAGGGAAACACAAAAAGTGGTCTTTGAAGACAGGTTCCTTTAGAACATGTTTCAATGAGAAACTATTTTCAAGGGAAACAGAAAATGTGCTTGTTGTAGACAGGTGGTCACTAAAGCAGGTTTGACTGTAATAGTAATAATAATGATACATTCATAGAGCGCAGAAAGTTTCCAACAATAAGTAAATATTCTACTGCGCTACAAGAGCTCCTGATATGCTTAGATTTACAGTTAATTGAAAAGGTGTGCTTTCAGTTTTTATTAAAAGATATTCACAGATGGTGATTTCCTGACTTCCGATCGTCTAGCGTTATTTTTCTTTGGATTGATGGAATCTGCAGCAACAAAGCATCTCGCGAACTGGGCAGGTGTGATTTGATTTGAATCTGAGAATTTAAAAGGGATGGATCATTTTTGGTTGTACCTTTACGCTCTTCAGTGATGTTTTGTTTACAGATTTGCAGATTTTAAGAGAATAAACCTCAGATGATTACCTAATACGTCGAATGAGGTGAAATAAGAGTTTATCACAAAATTGGCCTAAGTACATACATTGGTCACATTAAATTGAAAAAAGAGGAAATTTTGAAGTGATTCAAATTGATAATTAATCGGTTTTAATATCATTATGGTCTTAGTTTGAAGACGATAACGACGACGATGATGGTGGGGGAATTATTATGATAATGGTGTCAGTGCTGGAAGTGCATCTTAAATCTTCGTGCAAAAAGCACGCAGAAGGAGGGGACTGCGGTGATAAATAATATTTGATGGACTTGAAATAATTTTCTCTTTGCAGGCATGCATATACCATTTTCAAGTTTTAAGGAATGTATTTGTTTTATTCTAGTTTATAGGATCCTCTTGTTCATAATTGTTTACTTTGATTACTTTTCATGAGAAGTAATCAATCGAATTGATTATTCCTTTCATTTCATTTAACTTTTTCCCATTCGTTTTCGTTTGTCCGTCGTCCATTCGACGCGAATAACTATTTTGGTCGCATATTATATAAAACTTATGTATTTTTCGAGAACAAAGGTAGCATAAAAAAACACAGTAGAGGTATCAACATTAGTTGAGTACATAATAACGTTATGATATTGATGATGTTAATGTTGAATTCAAGTATCGGTTTCTTAAATGTTTCTGATTTCTTGTATAATTCATCACTTTATAAAGTCAAATGTTAAATCAAAATTTCAAAGAACCGATGAGTGATAACATTTTCTAGGTGGTAGATGAACACGCTATCATACTGCTCCGCTTGCTGGATTTAACAGTAACAAGAGCTGAATCCAGTATGTTAACAGTATTAATCTACCATTTTAAATATGTTGTCACTCGTGTGCCCCTTTAAATATTGATATAACTTTAGTTTAAGTTCTTTAGAGTGATTGTATGCATGTTTTAATCTATTTAATCAGTATCATATTCATTTATTTTTTAAATATTGGTATTTTGTCTGTCTTTATAGGTGTATGTCCGCCCGCTCGCAGCGATGGGCAGCAGATAAGAGTGGGTGGACTTATCAACATGACGAGGTGTTCAGGTCGGCGTAAATGCTCCAATACATCGGATTGTAGCGGGCTATCAACGCTCAGAGTCAGATATGAGTGTGTGTGTACAGAGAAATGCGGTCAGGTTTGCCAGGCGACTCCAGTAGGTTAGCATATAATAGATAGAAGGCGGCGCTCCCGGAGTGGCAGGGGGTCCCCACAGTGCCCCCCCCCCCCACCCCACTTTTTCAAGTACCCCGAAAGTACCCCTTTTTGCATATGAAAAGAGCCCTTTTAACTTTGCAAGAAGTGCCCCTTTTACTTCGACAGGTGCCCCTATTACTTAGTAAAAGACTTAGTAAAAGTGCCCCTTCCCCTTTTCACCTCTGATACGTGCCTCTTTTATTTTGACACGTCCCCCTTTTCCTTCGACATGTTCCCACTTTCCCTTGCAATAAATGTCCATTTTCAGGTACGAGAAGTGCCCCTTTTCACCTCTGATAATTGCCCTATTTAAATCTGAGAGGTGCCCCTTTTACTTTGACTTCACCATGCACAGAAAAGACGAAAAACCTGATGCACGGCTGTTCGTCAATGAAACGGAGTTAAGTATTTCGTTAACTCTGTTTGTTGATACGAGAGGCAGCCAGTTTAAACGAATTCGTTTACTATAATAAGGGAAATGCAAGCATTTAAACAAACAGAACTTTGCTATTCCTGGCTCATAATTCCTGATTGAGGTGTCATATGAAAGGGCAGAAAAAGATCTTTCTAGACATGTGATTTTCCCTTTTAAATTCCGATACCGCCCGCCAAATGAATTTTTGGTACCCTCTCTTCAACAATAGCAAGTCTACCATTTGAGTTGAGTTGAGTTTAAAGTTGTATTATCCAAACAAAAAATACATCAATATAACAATCAAATGTGAATGTTTAACATTGAAAGGATAAATGGGACCAGAAAATAACATTTGTTTAACGTTAACGTCCAATTACGTATCGTTTTCAATTGGTTAAAGTTTTTTTTTTCCCATCTCATTTCATTGAAACCTCCAGTTCCTCTCACCCGGCCAGGTAGGTGCCCTACGCCGACGAACGTCTACGACTTCTGGCCATTTTGCCGATTCGGGGGCCTGAGAACTGACTGTATACATGACGCACACTGCGTGGAAAATGAGAACATGAAATGCTGCCAGTCGACGTGCGGCAAGGAATGCATGCCCGCCGCCTCCGATGTCGCACCATCAACGAAGACGATGACGACGAAGACGAAGACGAATTCATCTTCGGGTTCATCGATTGCCTTGACTTCTTCCTCGGTCAGCGATGAAGGGCTTGAACTGGACTTCAACAACACAACCGATGTGACGACGGACATTACGACCAACTTTGTAATGACCCAGGAGCCACTCGTGGATGACAGCGATGAAGAGGATGGCGATCACGAAAATGTAAACCAAGACGACCAAAGCATCAGGAATTCAAAAAGCCAAAGATCATCCAGAGGTAGGAATATTCTTGTTTAAAAACAATGGCCAAATTTCATTCCAATTCTGTGTATTTTCATTTCCATATATATTTTGTTATGATTCCTTGGTTATAAAGTACAAGATATATCGGTCCATAAAGTTTTTAAACGTTTAAAGATACTATGTCCCATTTGCAGGCCAAAAAATGAATAGGTTAAATTCAAACGGCATTCGAAAGATAATACTAATTTAGAACTCCCCTAAAAAAAAGGGATCTTGAAAATATCTTTAAGTGGGAAAATAACGACTATTAGTTGTTGAATCGACTTAAGAGCTATAGAGCCACTAAGTTATAGTCTGCTTTTCAAACCATTGTACTGAATGGTCATAATTTTTATGCTGCGCAAAGATTCAATCAGTTTAATTTTGACCATTAGAAGTAGTAGGTGATTGATGTAGACATTGCTCATGTACCCTTTACAGCTCATTTTATGTATGTTATTACCAAAGGAAAAAAAAGAAGCCAGTTAGTCACTCAAAAGTGTCTGACACAGACTGACAGTGAAGTCTAGCAAGTAAACAGGTTTCCTTGCATAATTTGAATATTAGGACACTGCTAACATTTAAATTTCACAGATAGGACATACATGACATATTCATAATTCCTGCAAAGTTCTACAGAATTTGATGTTGGCTGCAAAAGGGACATAGTATCTTTAAAGGACCTGATTTTCAATGCTTGGAGACTTTAATTAGCGGAAGGCAGACTGTTTGGGATATCAAGACAACCTATAAGAATAACGGGTAATACAATTCCATTAACAAATAGGAACATTTTAGACACTATAAGGCAGTTCTTTTCTTTAAGATTCAAAGAAAACATTAATACAAGAAATTTCTTTTCCTGACATTTTCGAATATAGATTGTAAGTAATATGAATTAGTAAGGGCCTTCCATATTTATTATCGTTGTTTTAAGATCCACTTTCTTCTGATTAATTGACAGAGACGGGCCGCTGCAAAACCGGTCTCCGACAGAGAAACAAACAGGGCGGTGGGCTGCGGAGATGCGGCAACTCTATAAACCACCCCTGCTACGCCAATGGGCACCATCCACTCTGCGGTGGCAACGGAGTCTCTTACGCCAACGAATGCTACCTACTTCGCGAGCAGGACAGGCTGGGCGTACATATCGGTGTACGCCATCGGGGCTACTGCTCGGAGGAGGAAGAGCGAAGCGACGCCCAGGAGGATGGGTTGAGCAAAAGAAACCAGCAGTATGGAGCGCATGGGTGCGGTGTTTACACATCATGTGATAAGCCCCGGCAGCTGCGGCGGAATGATCTCAACTTTATTGAGAGTATACCCGGTAAGCAGTAGGGGTGATGCCATGCATTACTAGTAACCCTTTTCTCTCTCATCCCTTATAAAAGGCCTTTTTCCAAAGTTTTTTCTTTAAACAAAAAATGTGTGTGTGTGTTTGTGTGTGTTAGTGAGTGTTTCTATGTGCATAATGTGGGTGAGTGTGCCCACATTGTGTTTGAGGGTGGGTGGGTGTGTGTCTGTATGTGTCGATGGGTGTGGTGGTGTGTATGTGGTGGGTGGGTGTGGGTGTGTGTGTGTGTGTGAGAGGGTTCATATGTGCATATGTGGGTGAGTGTGCCCACATTTTGAGTGCGCCCAAATCTCACTACTGAAATATTGGCAATAGTAGTGAGGAATTATGAGGTTATAAAAGGCGTTAATATTTGAGGAATTTAAGTCAAACAAGTTTAATATGCAGATGATATGACAATATTTGTTAGAAATAAAGAATCTGTAGAAAGAGTAAAGGAGACTTTCATGTCATTTAAGAAAATAAGCGGTTTACGGGTTAATGTGGAAAAAATAATACATTGAAATTGCGGAGACAAATCCCAAAGACTTGCATTTGGGAATTTGGTTAAAGAAATTAAGATTTTGGGAGTGTATTTTGCGTTAGACGTCAGAATATAAGAGAGGAACTGAATTATAGGAGATTTTAAGCAAGATTAGAAGACTTCTCTGATGGTGGAAACAGAGGGACCTCACATTGTTTGGAAAATTCATTAATTACAAAACATCTGCATTATGTGAATCAAATTACGTTTTTGCTTCACTAGTGGTTCCAAAGTGGGTCATATCGGAAATACAGAAAATATGTTTTGAATTTATTTGGAATGGGAAAGATCGAATTAAGAGATTAATATTGTATCAAGGTTATAATAAAGGGGTGTTACGAATAACTAATTTCGACTCGTTTGTAAAAACCCAACTCGTATTGTGGGTGAAATGACTATTGTACGGAGAAAAATCAATGAGATGGAAGCTATACTTTGATTTCTGCTTCAAGATGGTAGGAGGTAGATTTATTTTCTTGTGTAACTATGATTCCGAGTTATTAAGTTTCAAAGTACCTAAGTTCTATATAGAAATGATAAAAGCATGGGAAGTGAGAGTTAGAAGGTTGTAGGAATTTCAAAGAAAAAAACAATCCAATTATTTTTAACAATAAGAATTTCTTATCAACAACAACAAAATTGATGAGAATTTGTTTAAATGCAATATAATTTCAGTTCAATTTAATTTTGCCGAAAATGGCATGCGGTCAATATCTCATTTTCAACATTTTGGGTTAAAAGGAAACAACATTGTTGATATCGAAAATAATATCGCTAGTGATATTCGTTTAGATTCCTTATTGACCACATTGCGAGACAAACGAATATCACTAGCGATATTATTTTCGATACTATATCCGCAATGAGTAATATATTTAGCAACATTGTTGATGTACGAAATATTGGGGAAGCTATTTTGAGAAGCGGAAGAAAGGATAACTGGAATAAAGTGGATGTAAAAGAGTATGTTATTTTAATGCAGTTCAAAGGTATTGTGAAGCTCCTCAAAGATTTATTATTGAGGAAGGTTTAATGGATATTTTATAGAGAAGTTACAAAATCTATTTGTTTTGAAGATTCACGATGGACGGGGATTTTCAGATTTTTCAAATGAGGTATATAGGGAGCTATTGAGGAAGCTTAGGAAATTTACTCTTGTTCACAGACTAAGAGAAATTCAATATAAACTGCCTTATGTTGCAATAGAAATCACTTATTGAGATTCGGCCTTGTTGAAGATAATTTGTGCTCATTTTGTAAGCAAAAGATTGAAACATATTTACACCTGTTCTGGGAGTGTGTACATGTGCAAATGTTATAACAGAATGTAATAGCTAAGTTTGAGCTAAAGGAATTAGGGTATGTCGATTGGGTGGATATTCATTCAGGGTTGTCCGGTAATTCCCCACGAATAAAGATATTGAATACAATTATTTTTGCAATGAAATATTGGATATATAGATGCAGGGGAAAATCCGTAATATTGTCTTTGGGTAATTTTCCAAAGGAACTGTTGGAATTTAGGGAAGAAGAAAAGAATATTGCAGGGAGGGCAGGTAAATTAGCCTTAAATTTAAAGAAGTACACAAGTGAAGTTTTCATTAACTTTTAACACTGGGTTATTGTAGCCTCGTCTTTTAATTATAAATTCTTTTTTTTTTAAATAGATTATTTCTATTATTCAGTTGCTCCAATTTGGGGTATTGTGAGGAGGCTAGGAACAGTGTGTGGTATGTGTGTGGAAGGGTAGTCGGGTGGTGGGCTTCTTTGTGTGTGTGCGTGTGTGTGTGGAAGTGTGTCGCATGGTGGGGGGGGGGGGGGTAGTAGAGTGCTTGGTTGGATTGGGTTATTTGTATTTGGTAACAACTGAAAATGTATTGAATCATTTCAAGATGAAAAACAACCGTATTTCTAAGAATGATTTGTATTGTTTCGGAATCAATAAAAAAAAAAGTATTGAAGAAAAAAGTGTGTATATGTGTGCTGGGTGTGTGAGTGTCTGTGTATGTGGTGGGTATATGGGTGTGTACACGTTTGTGTACGTATGTGTGTGTATGAGTGTACCTATGTGCATATGTGGGTGAGTATGCCCACATGTTGTGTATCTTGTGTGTCTATTGGTCCACAATTAACATTCAGAACCCTGTTTATAAAACACTGCGGCTTTCTTCGAGAAGTTACAGTAGGCTACTGTAATCCATGCATTTGATTGGTTGAGAGCAAATTTGAAGTGAAAATTTACTAATTTTTAGGTAATAAGGAAACAGGTTGGGGCACATAATTACATAAAAGTGGGTAATCTCCACACCTTCCAATAATTTACCAACAAACAATGCAAAGCAGATATAAATTTAAAAGACTAATCATATTTAACACGTTTCCTACATTTTCTCTCTTTCATTCTTCCCTCCCCCTTTTTTTCTTCTCCAGAGCACGGACATTTTCGGGCTGAATGAAATGCTAGCCGTCTTCAGCCCATGATAGTACTGTGAACCAACAATGCCTTCAACTAGCACAACCAAACTATGTTCAAAAATTGATTCTCTTTCCATTATTATGGACGTATACATTTTTTTCTTTGCCTCTGGAATGGAAAGAATTAGAAACAAAATGTTAAAGGTTTCAAGTACGTAATATATACATAATGTAATATATATTACATACTTGAAACCTTTAATTTGATATCTATAAGATGTTATTTTGCAGTATATCTGTGGCATATTAACACACTTGCATGTAAATGATGCTGTGTAGGTTGCAATATTATTTCTCTGTTTCAAAAGAATAATCTTTTACAATTCTTAAAGGCAAATTGTGAGTTCTGGTATAAATAATTATCAAAATGTGATTCTACATATTCCAATGAAATTAAAACAAAAAGTAAAAGATGCAAGGGGGAGGGGTTACAATACCTACAAAGAAAATTCGAAGAAAAGGATTTAAAAAAATCAAATCAAACAAACAAGAAATTAGATAAAATACGGGGACAAATGTTCTCACAGTACTGAAAAAATCCTCACCTTTGCATAATTGTGTTGATTCTACACTGTAAAAAAATAATAGTCGAAATAACTCAATAAAATTGAGGAAAAGAATTGCCTTATTTTTATTAAGTAAATATTACCTACGGCATCTTAAGTAGAATTTACTTATTTTGCTGAATAAATTTTTACTCAGTTAAATCGAGTTACATTAACGTAAATAATTTAAGTATTGTAATCATTTTAGATAATTAAAAAAAAGATATATGATAGGATTACATATTGCACGATTTGGTACCCATCTAATCTAACAAGTAACATCCACTAATCATTCACTACTTCTATTTAAGATTTAACCGTAGATATATATCTACCACCATTACAAACTATTACATACGCTTCCATTCGTCACATATTGAAAGGCTCCAAATTTTATATATACTTGATCGTAGCATCTTAAAAGGAAAATTGGTTGACAATTTCCTGAAATATCAAGTTTTGATTTGTTTTGAACTGGGTAACAATTAAAAATTGTCTTGTCTTTGCTTAGCCATGTTAAATGAATTAGTAAATGTTTTAAAGTCCTTAAATTTTCATTCAACCACAAAAAAGAATTGTTTTATTTAAAAAAGAGTTTAATTTGGTCTTAATGAATATTCATAAATTATGTAAATATTTCTATTACGCACTGCATCGGTCCTTACTTTAAAAAGATAAGAATAATCAACATAAATTGTTTGAGTAATACGTATAATTTCTGATTTTGAGTTAAAATTACTAAATTAATACAAGCTGAAATTACTTAAAGTTTTTATGTATTTGATTTTACTTAAATATTCCTCGTATGTTCTACTAAATTGAAAGTTTGAGTTAGCAAGACTTAAATTTAGTGCGTAAGTGGCAAAACTAATGTTTTCAAGTAAATTCTACATGGAAAAAATACGTAAAAATTACCAATGAACAAATTCTTTTTTACAGTGTATTTAATAGGTTTTCATGGTTTTGTACTATCAATTCAACAAGATTGCAACATTTTGCTCACATCTACTTAGTTACTTGGTGTAACATAGATAATGAATCAGTACTTTATGATTGTGAACAAGATTTATTGACATGACAATTACCTCAGAAAAGTGGTATCATTGGCAGAACTCAGGAAGTCCTTAAAAAAAAAACTTACACTCAATTTCATAAGCCGCTCAAGAAATTTTCAAGAAAGTAATTCCACTATACATCAGCATTCTTCTCATTTAGCTGTTCTGTATTGATAATACAGTGTACACCATTTGTCGACCCAAATGTCCAACCCATGTTGTGACTTTTCATCAGCATCCAATTCATTTCATAAAAACTCAGTTCCTTCAACCTTTTTGAGGAAAAACATTATTAAAAATTCACAAATGCCCATTCTGGATATCGATGACAAGAATCAACAACAAAAAAATTGGTTAAATTGATAAGAAGAATAAGCATGTTTTATGCTTATCAAAAAGAAAAGAGCAAGGGGAAGGACCATTTAAAGGTTTTATTAATTGCTAGCTCATTAGGGGAGAGGTTTGGTCTAATGAATATGCACTTTAGAGTTCAATCTACACACAAGATACCTTCTTATTTTCCTGCAACTCAAAAATGGTTGATTCACTTCTAATTTGCACATCATGGAATACTGTTTGTATCAAGCTGACCCATGGAAAAGGAACTATAAAACACAAACTCATGAAATCTTATTTGTGATTGAAAATTTGTGGCGCACAAAAGGTCATGAATGATACCCCCAAGTACTTCATATTGGTTGCAAAGATGGAGTAGAAATGCTCAATGTACAAGTATTTTATATGCTGAAATTATTCTAAAGTTGCTGACATTGTATTGAATTTGTCTAGAATATAATAATAAATCTCAAAAGTTTAAGAAAAATGTATAATGTATAATGTTAGGGGAAATGGATGCTAGTTTTTTATTATAAATTCCAAGAAATGTCATATCATTGTCTCCATATATGTTATATTGTTTCCCATCACATTTTGGAATGATATGCAACCTTTCCAAATTAAACGTTACATTTTAGATCCCTGTATAGTACTAATAAGCCCCCAAGACCAATTGAATTCCTTTTAAATTACAAAATAGCAAGATTTAAAAAAAAAGTAAATAAGAGATGAAAAATAACTTGTATATTTAAAAAATGGCTGCATTATGACTCAGCTCGCATTTCCTTTTTTTAAATATGTTTTGAAGCTTGTGAAAGATAAAAACATTTTAGATTTCCGCGATGGCTTTTCAAATAAAATAATGTTTATGACATTTTAGGTGTTCATGAATTTGGTAAAGTCTAGAATAAATCTAGTATAATCGTGTATTCCTACAGCAAATGTTAGTTTAGTCTCAAGATGCCTTATGAGCAACATCAAAATATTGAAATGCTGATTGTTGGGGCCAGTGTTCATGTACATAATTGATGTATGATATAAGAGAGTTATATTATTAAAATATACATATATAATATATATATAAACATAAAACACAGTGTTTGTCTTATTTTGCTGCAGAGTGAACTATTACGATGGATATCATAGGTCTGGTGATTTCCAAATATAACTTTAAACTCCAGTTGATGTATAGGGCTGCATACAACTCATATTTTGTTATTCAAATTGAATATCCTTCATAGATTTTTAAATATGTCTTAAAATAATGTTCTCACACCTGGTAAGCTCCACCCTGAAACAATGCTCATTCATCTTGTGACATCATCTATCAATCATTAGTGAGCTAACAAGTGACAGTGGTATGTAACTTCCCCCAGCTCAACACATGCTGACAAAAGAATTGCATTCTTTAATACAATACCTCCACATTACCTTTCTTTTCCTGGTGATGCTACAGCAGGTCTGACAAAGCAACTCCTATGTTGGTATTGTATGGTCTATTGGAAACAGGTGGTCAGCTCTGGTTATTATTTTGAAAAAATATTTAAAAATCTATGAAATATATCTAGATGTTTGAATAACGAAATATGAGTTGTATACAGCCCTGCACATCAATTGGATTTCACCCTACCTTTAAGGCCTTTGGCTTTACAGAGGGCAACAAAAAGACAAACAGCCGGTGACGTGAATAATGATGAAAGGAGAAAGAAAGAGAAAAAGAATGAGAATGAGAAAGAAAGGGGAGAGAGAGAAGATAATATGAATTGAATTGAAGTCTGAAAATGTCAATTGTGTTTGGGAATGAGGGAGCTAAAATGAGAAGGGTCATATTTGACAATACAGTGAGAAAAAAGTAAATCACCAAATACAATAAGAAATAGAGAGAAACAGACAGGCTTCGTTCAGTTGGTTAACCTTTCTTAGTAAAGGGGTGGAAAGTACATATTTTGGAGTAAAAGAGGTCTGCGGTTTTCTTCACATAATAATGATTCCTACAATGATTAACCAGAATCCATACCAACATTTTGGTATGAAATCATAACTATACTTCATGATCTATCAGAATGTGAAATAAAAATGAGGTTAACCAGGCATTTTGAAGAGATATCCTTGATTGACCCCACCCCCCTTGGGGCAAATATACCCCATTTGAACAACTTTAGATCTCCCTTTCCTGCAAGTGACTCCTACAAATTTTGGTTAGAATCCAGCCATGGTTTCTGCAATAACAGCCACTGAGGAACTTAGGCGTGCTAGCTCCAGGCCCCTGTACAACCAAATTTTAATTACTTTTGATCACCCTTGCTTAAAGCTTATCTGCCATAGTTTACAGGAGGGATTAGATCGCCCTGCAAGGTCACTGGACAGGTGGTTATCTCATCAACTCAGCTCTCACTTAACATAAGAAAAAGAGGATCATGGGGGATCAATAGTCACCGATTGGCATTGTTTGTTATATAGAGGGCGCAAGTAGCTACAAGTAGTGCAATGGGCCTTTAAGAATGATCACTCCCAAGTTTGGTTAAAATGCAGCCTTGTATTTTAGAAAAGAGGTTGGGATTATAAACCATAGGGTGTATTTTTATTGGGAGGAGGGTGCTACTCCCAAGCCCCCTCCCCATGGAGGAGTCAGCAGCCCTTTGGAACAATTTCATATACCCCTGCCTGAGGAATGCTTCCTATCTAGTTAAGTCAAAATCTATACGTGAATTTTAAAGAAAAGGTTTCTTTTTATCTCCATAGGAGTACTTTCGGGGATGGTGCCCCCAAGCCCCCTTTTGGAGGCATATAGCTCATTTGAAAAACTTTAGATCTCCCTTTTCTGCAGGTAATTCTTACAATTTTGGTTAGAATCCAATGTTGGGTTTCCAAGAAGAATAAAATTTCGCCTTTGGGGTATATACCCACCAATTGAATAACTTTAGACCTCCCTTGGGTAAGGATGATTCCTACAAAGTTTGGCTAAAATCTGGCTATGAGTCTTTGAGAAGAAGTTAAAAATGTAAAAGTTTACAAAGACAGACAACAGACAAAAAGTTATCGCTTTAGCTCAGGGTAGCTAAAATATTAAAGGAAAGAAAATCGTTAGTGTAAAAAATTGTCATTTCATCTTAACCCTTGGTACTATATTGATATAATGCCTGGGGGGTGTTTCATAAAGCTGTTCGTAAAGTTTATGAACGACTTTAATATGAAGTGCCAGATAGGATGCCCAAAGTTTTTCCTGATGTTTTAACAAAGTGTAACTATATTTCCAATAACCTCAATTAAATTATGGCAAAAAATATACTTTGCATTCAAAATGTTTGTTATAATTAGAATGTTAATCTACATGTGCACAGTTTAACTTTTAAGTTGATGCAGTTAAAAATGATTGAGCATCCCATTTGGCTTTTCATATTTAAGTCATTCGTAAAGTCATGCGTAACTTTATGAACAGCTTTATGAAACACCCCACTGGTCAATAATATCATGTAATTTAGAACATCACTTCACATATTACAATAGGCCATTCATCATGTATGCTTTTTTTAAATATTTTTTTATTCAATACTTGAATACATGAAAATTGCATATATTCATTTCATAAATACATATGAAAAACAAAATAAACAAAGCCCGAGAATTGGAGGTGAAAAATATATGTAAAGTAATTGATAATTTGAATTTTGAATCTCTAACTCTTCTTTCTAAGTCATGATGCAATGTCCGGCAGAAACAAAACATTCTGATTTTATTTTCTTCCTGTAATGATTGGCAACTGTGCACAGCAAATGTCCTACGCGTATTTACATAGCTCTTGTATTAAGATTCAAAATGTAAATCATATTTCTCTTTGCATCACCATTTTTTTTAAAACCCACTGTGGTTTACAGCACAACATCTGGAGGAGGCTGTTTGGTCACTTGGTGTAGCATACATTAGCAGGTATGCTATGGGTATGCTACAAACACTGGGTATCAAAAGTATCAATTTATTTGCCATTTGGTCTGATCCATCCTTTATCTATGTACAATCATCAGGGCCCCATTTCATAAAAACTTGATATCAATAACAAGTTACAATAAGCGTTATCAGCTACCAAATTCACTACATGAGAGACTGGCTGAGAGCAAGTTTGTCATAAAAGTTCTAGCATTTGTTATTGATAACAAGTTTTAAGATAAAGTTCAGTTCTGGTAATGCAATTGCATTGTGCAAAAAAAACTGTGTGGAGGTGATTGGAAAAGCTTGATCTTGTAGCAAATATAAGTATAAGTATATTGTGAGGTTTTGGAATCATGATCAAAATGATAAGAGATTGACCCCGTCTTGCTAAAAGTCACATGCAAAGTACACAGAAATGTGTCTATGGGACTACACAAACAGTGGCATGAGAGCGTTTTTACACAACCTTTAGCTGTTACTCGTCATCTTTTGAATATGAGGGCATTTGAAGACCCCCCTTCTCAGAGGAATTTCTTTCTATGATACTCTTCCACACAAACATCAAGAACAACAAGAATTTTCCAGAACTCGACCTTCTCTTAAATCTGCTATTTGTTATGGAATATTATTTTGGACTTTGCCTTTCTCTCTACATCTCTCATCGTCTCTCTCCATAATCCTCTCTATCTACATTACCAACAGACAAATGTCTTCAATAATGGTCTTTTTATCTTTTTAACATATATATATATATCTACTGGGGGGTGTTTTACAAAGACTAAGATTGACTTTAAATTGGACTTAACTATGGAATAACGATGGTCGCTCTCACCATTATGATCTTCAGATAATATTTTTTCCTTCGATAATGAATTATAAACAAATTTAAATTCTGTAGATTTATGACCATGATTGTACGTCCCTTGAGGGACCAAATGCCAGGAAATGGTGAGAGCAAACAGTGGCATGAACGGCCTACCATAGTTAAAGTGACTCGGTAACATTGTCTCAGATTTTGAAGCAAAATCCTGGATTTAGCTCATGATGCAATGATAATTATAAACCTTTAGGACATTCAGGAACCCAATGACCTTTACAAGCCGATCACTTGTCTGATTATCAAGATATTTATGATTGGAAATCGAAATCAAATTTTGAGTTTTCCCCAACAGTTTTTATAACACTACGGTCTATTGGGGAAAATGAATATGGTAAAACTGGTCACTCAAGGATTTTTAATTACTTTGTGAGGCACTTCATGATAATTTTGAAGCGCAATTTTTCTAGGGCTTCAATATTACACCATATCACAGACACTGATAACACGTAGGGCCATGCGTCTCAGATTTAACATTGTTAAACGATGCCTGTAAGTCCAAATTCAAGTCGATCTATTCTTAGTCTTTGTGAAAGACTCTCCTGGTTTTGATTCCATGGCTTGTTCAGATAGCAGAACCTGGGCTTGATAACATATCCTCCTCCATCATTATATCCTCCAGCAGTTTCCTGTAAAATAAAATGATAAAACAGGATTAAAACATTAAAAAGAAGATTGAGTTCTGGGGAGAGGTAAAAAAAAAATTTGTGATGGTTGTCATCGTATTATGCAAGTGTGGAAGAACATCCGATAAAAAATGTTTCCTGAAAAGCATTGCTCTTCAATTGCCTTCATATTCTAAATATGACAAGTAACAGCTTAAGATTGAGGCCCGATTTTGATACCACATGTTTGTGTAGTCCCATATACATCTTTCTGTGTACAGTGCTTGTTACTTTACCAAGACTGTGCCAAATTTCCTATAATTTTGATGACTCCAAAAGTACACACCAATACTTATATGCTACGTGATCAACTTGTTCTCATCGCTTCCACACCGTTTCTTTCATAATGCAATTGCATGACCAGAACTCAAATTTATCTTTAAATGTGAACAGAAATATTGCAGAACTTTCTGGCGTTGGCTTAGGTAACTGGTTACATACAGTATACATACTATTACTGTATACATAAGAGCATAAAACAAGACATGATTTGGACCTCTTGACAAGAGTTTTCTAACTCTCCTTATACAATAGTTAGATCTGTATATATGTTTAAACAATTGAAATTCCTCCCAGGAAGCATTACATTTATAAAATATTTAGGTCTGCAGGCATTTTCATTTTGTCAAAACAGCAGCACTTCTTTTATGCAACCAAAGAACCTGAATATAAATTTCTCAGGATTTGTTTATCTTCTTGACAAATGATTTATTACTCAATTACAGGAAATACGTAATAATTATCATCAATATTTATAAAGGTGAAGAGAACAAAATGCTCATTTATTTCTGGACATTATATAGTGGAATGGATAGTAATAGGAAACACATTTGATAAATGCTAGAGAACAAGTAACGCCCAGACAAAGAGCAATTTTAGTCTTGACGTAAAAGCTGGGGCAAACCGGGAGGAGTCTTTGTAAGCTACCTTTGTTGATTGTTAAGCCTGAGATTTGTCTTGATGCTGTCTGCTAATCCAACTGATCCCGGTAATCCACTTCCTACCGCCAAACCCAAGCAAGACTGGAGGAGGATAACAAGATTTATACATGAGGTAAAAAATAATATCAATAATCATAGTAATAATGAAGATGATGATGACGATGATGATGATGATAATATTAATAATAACTAATAATAATAAGAAGAAAAAGAACAACAAGCAGAAGAATAAGAATAAGATGAAGAAGAAAAAGAGGAAGAGGAAGAAGAAGGAAGAGGAAGAATAAGGAAAACAAGAACAAGAAGAACAAGAACAAAAAGAAAGGGCAGGAGGATGATTATGATGATGATAAAAATGAAGAAGAACAACAACAATATCAACAATAAAAACATGAATATTATTCTAGATTTAAAGATTTCTATAATGCACCATAGATGTACAAAGCCTCTAAACACTACATATGCATTACTATCCCAGTCATAATAAATGGTGCCATGATTAATGACAAATGAAAGGGATTACTACAGAGAAAGAGAGAGAGATGCAGACACACAGACAGACAGACAGACATACATTCATACATACAGACAGTCAGATGGAGGAGCAAAAGAAAGAATGATGGGAGAAATTGGTAATTGTGTTGCTTTATTCATGTCAATGGGCTGGTACAGTGTTTAAGATAGCTAAAAAAAAATATAAAAAAATGAATAAATTTCCTGCATAAAATAAGAGTGCAGAGAGAATTTGTCTAACTTACTAAAGCCTTAGTAGTATCCTCCTCCTCTACACACAGCTGTATGAAGTCTTCTAGTAAAGCTATGCTGCAAAACAAAATAATTATAAACAGAATAGTTACAAGGGCTCAAAATCTGCAGCTGCAAAGTGCCCATGACCAGTTGTACGACTCTTGCTCCTGTAAAAACTGTTCCGTGGCTCCGTGCAACTTTCTACTCTCACCAAATTCCTAAATTAAACCATGGACCCAACGCTATACCAGTACCTAACCTCAACCTTAAACCCATACTTAATCTAAAATCAAATTGTAACCCTCGGCCTAACTCGATACTTTAGACAAAATAAAGCTTGTAGCAATTCTAGGCGGAGCAAATGTTAGAGCAGTCATTGATCATCTAAAATTCTGCCAAGTAACATGTCTAGTGTTCCAACATATGCCCAAGGGCGATTATTCTGGGTTTTGTTGTGTCAAAAGTATAGGGTAAGGGTAAATTGTATTTACATTTAATGTTATGGTTTGGTATAGGTTTTTAGTATTGGGTCCAGGGTAGAAGTTTAGAATTTGTTTTTTGGGTAAGAAATCAACAGTGCAGGGATTGTTGCAGGAGCATGTACTAACTCTGCACATCATAATCATACATCAATAAAAATGAATTTCAATTGTTGTATCAACAAGATACCATTTTGAAATGGTTGTGAATCTGTATTTGACAATTTTGAATTTCATCATTTCGTCTCAGAGTACTATAAACCCATTTTACAAAGCCTTTTTTCAATGACAAATGACAAAAATCAGTGACAAATCTGCTAATAACCAATCTGAAACAAGAATTTCACTAGCTTGTAACAAAAACTGTCGTTTATCACTGATGACAAGTTTAGTGAAATGGGGCCCGGGAGTTGAATAGTGCAGGTCAAGTCAATGACAGGGTATGCATGCACTGGTGAAATTCAATTTACAAACACTATCAATGAGAGGGAGTCATGGACAGGGGCTACATCATCTTGAAGTTCACCCCCTCCCCCCTCCCCCCTTCTCTCTCTTTCTCTCTCTCTCTCTCTTTCTCTCTCTCTGAAGTTTAGTGCATTTTATGGGGGTGGCCTTATTTTCAGCTTCACTTTACTTCTCATTTATTTCTGTTTTCTTCTTCTTTTTTTAATCTGTGTATTTTTCCATTTGATGGAGGGGGGGGGGGGACACACATGCTCCCTTTTGCTAAACCAATACATCTACTTGCTACTACATCACTATTTACAATTGCACTATGAAATGTTGCCTTCATACAAACCAATGTCATCTACTTTCAATTCATTAATATATGCATAGTACACACTGTATTATCCATAATTTATGATGATCTTCTTTCCCATTAATCTTATGTCCCAATCAATTATTCACCAGATTCATTATTTATCAAAGCTTTAATTTTATTCAAAAGGAAATATTAGCATGAACACACTACTACATACAGTGTACAAAGTGGGTGGTAGTTATGTAATATATGTTTGTTAATTGTTTATAATTGTACTCTCGTTTTTAAAATGCAATGTATATGCAATTCAGTATATGTAACTGCGATGCATGATTCAATAAATACCATACCAAATAATTTGTCCTACTCCCATATTTTCTCTTACCATATTCATTTTGTCTCTGTTTGTTTTGTTTTGAACTGTAAGCCTCTAGCCCCCTCTCTCTAAAGCTATGGTCACAAATCTGAGCAGCGACCGGCCGATCAGTAGCCTGCTCGGTCGCTGCTGGAATTAGGCATCGCCCAGCGATTAGGTCGGTGCCCGGGCGGCGACCTACCAGGCACCGAGCGTATTTTGGGCGGCGAGTGAAAAGTAGCAGGCGCCGCCCAAATTTTAACTCCGCGCTAAAACTTCAGCGGCGACCGAGCGATGCCCTAAAATCGAGCGGTGCCTGGGCGGCCGCCGCTCGGTGGCCGGGCAGCCGCCGGGCAGAATTGGTTAAAAACTCGCCGCTCGGCCGCCGAGCAGCCTACTTTTGGGTAATGTGACCATAGCATAACTCACTATATTTCAACATTCTTCCCATTTCCTGAATAATATTCATATTTATTTATGCATTCTCTTCTCTTCAGAATTTTTCACCTACTTAGTTATTGTTATCTTTTCCCTCTCTGTCTGTCTGTCTGTCTGTGTGTCCCTCTCTTCTCTCTCTTTCTGCCACTCTCTCTCTTTCTCTCTCTCTCTTTGTGTTTTTCTCTGCCTCTTTCTTTCTGTCACACACACACACACTCTCTCTCTCTCTCTCTCTCTCCCTCCTTCCCTCTCTTTCTCTGTCTAAAACTGTCTACCGTAATTAACGGTATATTAACCGCACCTTTTTGCCGCCAAAAAAAAAATTCAAAGTCGGGGGTGCAGTTTATACACGGTACACCAACAAAAACAAAAAAGTTCGATTTATGCCCCTCCACCTGGCGCTATGCCTGGCAATGTCCCCCAGCTCAGTAATCAGTGTGCTGACTCACCACTCGGAAACTAGAACAACACTCAAATTTGTCTGTCATCTTGGTTTGAAAGTAACATTTCTGATAGATTTCAATATGTAGTTGATAAAAATAATTCCTCCAATTTTTCTTCTATTACACGTCGTACCACAAGGTTATATCCTAGGTCCTCTACTGTTTTTTAAGTCGGCAAAAAAAAAAAGACTCTATAGGCTCTATAGCTCCTAAGTCGATTTGACAACTAATAGTTGTTATTTTCCCACTTGAAGACATTTTCAAGCCCCACCTTTTTTAGGGAAGTTCTAAATTAGTATTATCTTTCAAATGCCGTTGGAATTTAACCTTTTCCTTTTTTTGGCCTGCAAATGGGACATGGTACCTTTAACTTATGATTTATCTGCAGCAAGTCTGGCATAGGATCAAAGATTATTTCACAAAATCTGCTAGGGATTAGTGTTAAGACATCACATGGCATGGGAATAAACACACAATAACATTATGGTCTTACAACAGATCATGCTCTCATTATATTTCTATCTTTAGGGCAAGGATGACCGGATATTTCATGGAAAGATTTGATTAAAGAAGAAAAGCAGTGAGGTTAGTCTATTAAATGAGGAGGATGCTCAAGACAAGAATAAGGAGAGGGAGAGTGTGTCATAGCGCAAAGGTCACTAACCCCTCGTAAGAAGGAAAATGCTGACTTTAATATGGTGATGAATGATGATGTACTGATCAGTCAATAAATTTAAAAGTCATGTTTTGGGGACTGCTCTTTAAATAGCAATGAAAACAGGAAACAAATTTAGGCTACCCGACCGTGGGTACTTGTAACAGTAAAAAAAAATCCAGTGGATATCATAATACTGTCAAATATTGCAAAAATGTAACAATATAACAAAATGATAATGATAACGTTGATAGTATACAAATACAATGACACTTGAGGATCTAGCTGAACCTATTTGAATCAAAGGAACATCAACTAGTAATATTCTCCCGAGGGCCATCGGGCCGAGGGAGAATGGTTATGGGTTACGGTTAGGGTTAGGTTTAGTATTGGGTCCAGGGTAGAAGTTTAACATTGGGTTTTTGTAGGAATTTGACAGTGCAGGGATTATTGCAGGAGCATGTACATACTGTACACTGCATTTTCAATTGTTGTGTCAACAAGGTATTATTTTGAAATGGTTTGAAAGTATTTGAATTTCATCATTTTGTCTCAGAGTACTATAACCCATTCTCACAAAGCCTTCTTTCAATGACAAATGACAAAAATCAGTGACAAGTAAAGCCATATCACATGTTGCCAGTACAAATGTTACATCATTGCACTAGTATCATATGAAGTTCGTATTTCGATATTCATATTTTACCAAAGCACATGTACATGGCAAGAGACAACAAAATTCATATGATGATCCCTCCATTTGGACATGACATCTTTGCCTATTCTCTTATAAATGCAACTGTTGCGCAATATTCACATCCAAATGATCAGATCACTTCATTGTCCTATCACAATCAACATCTCCATATCATAAAATGGCCTCCGTAGATACAGTCAAATGATTGGTTGAAAGTGTGCTATGTTGACACGCCCACAGTGATCATAATTTGCATAATCATGTTCAAATGCGCATACATGTTTATAAAGACACCGATGTACGCAGTGAAAGGGGCGTGTCAGTGAGAATAGCCCATGATTGGTCAAGATATTATCACGCCCACAAACTTATAATTTGCATATCACGTTCAAATGCACATAAATAGAGACGCTGGATAGACAAGTGCAAAGAGGGTGTGTCCAGCAAGAAGAGCTTATGATTGGTCAAAAGCACACTCACTATGTCTTACATGTAATTCGCATATGTAGCTTAAATTGAGCATAGTTCTCAACACTGGATGCATATAAAATGGAGAAAAAAAGGATGTTTCCAGACAAAAAGGCCCATTACTGCTTAAGAACATGCATTGTCATTACGCCGACAGTCATCCTGATTCGCATATATCTGGATTCTTAAAAATGCATGCAGCTAATGATTATATACTGGATTTACAAAATGGGTGGGGATGTGTCCAGTACTGAGAACCCCTACAATAACTGCAATTGTCATGGAAATCTATCTTATCCTTCATAAGTATTTATGATGATACTTTTGACTTCTAGCTTGACCTGGAAAATAATTATTTCTTGATCTTTAGGGGTTCTATTCCTACTCTATACATCCTCCTCGTCTATGCTGCCTTTCACATATAAATATTATATTTTGTTTCAAAAGTATTTATGATGATACTTTTGACTTCTGGTTTGACATGATAATAATAAGTATTACTCCCATCTTCGGGGGTTTCATTCCCACTCAATACCCCCTATACATATCTTATATGTTATATACATATTATATATTGTTTCATAAGTATTTATGATGATACTTTTGACTTCTGGCTTGACCTGGAAAATAAGTATTTCTTGCTCTTAAAGGTACTATGTCCAATTTGCAGGCACAAAAACTGAAAAGGATACATTCCAGCAGCAATTGAAAGATAATACTAATTTATAAACTTCCCTCAAAACGAAAAGGGCACGAAAATGTCTTTAAGTGTGAAAATAACAACCATTAGTTGTTGAATCGACTTTAATGATTGCAATCACTAAAGTAATAGAATGATATTCAGACTCTTGTACCGAATGGTCGTACGTTTTGTGCTGTGCAAAGATTCAATCAGTTTAATTTTGGCAATTACAAGAATTGGGTTATGGATGTACACAAATGCTCATTTACCATTTACAGCTCATTTTATGGATGTTATTACCCAAGAAAAAAAAGAAGTCGGTCAGTCACTCAATAGTGTCTGAGAGTGAAGTCTAGCAAGTAAACGGGTTTCCTTGCATAATTTGAATATTAGGACTCTGCTAACGTTTCTATTTCACGAATACACTGTAGGACATCCGTGACATGTCCATAATTCCTGCAAATTTCTACAGAATTTGATATTGGCTGCAAATGGGACATACTGTAGTACCTTTAAGGGGTTTCATTCCCACTCTATACATTATTCTCCTCTATACCCTCTTAAACATATATCATTTGTTATAAATATTATATTTTGTTTCATAAGTATTTATGATGATACTTTTGACTTCTGGTTTGACCTGGAAAATAAATATTTCTTGCTCTTTAGGGGTTTCATTCCCACTCTATACCCTACCCCCCTTAAACATATATCATTTGTTATATATTATATTCGTTTCATTAGTATATATTATGATACTTTTGACTTCTGGCTTGACCTGGAAAACAAGGTTTACTTGCTCTTCATGAGTTTCATTCCTACTCTACACATCATCTCATTCTTCTCTATACCCCCCTTATACATATATTGTATTTTGTTTCATAAGTATTTATGATGATACTTTTGACTTCTGGCTTTTTCTGCAGGAGTTTCATTCCCACTCTATCCTCCTCTTCACCCCAACTGCCTACAGCACATCCCCGAAAAGGTTAATGCTGTATGTTTCATGGACATAAAATTCTATATGCCCCCTTAATAGTCCACCAAATGTTGTCTTCTATCTGTCAATATACAGTCAAACTTGTCTATAGCAACCGCCCAAGGGAAACACATATAACTGGCTTTGTAGACAGGTTCCTTTAGTACATGTTTCAATGAGAAACCATTTTCAAGGGAAACTAATCATGTGGTCTTTGTAGACAGGTGGTCACTAAAGCAGGTTTGACTGTACATGTGCATGTATGTATTGTATACATTTCTATATCATGACAGAGAGAAAAAATTTAAATGATAAATAAAAATATGAAAAAATAAACAACTAGATGGACCTTTCGACCGTGCGCAGTCAAAATTAATGCCTCTGCCACAGAGCGATTTTACATACATGACCTAAGTTTGGCAGGAATCCGTCAATCGGTTCTTGAGATAACGCGATCACAAGCTATTTTTGCATACATAATGAGCCCTGTGACCTTTGACCTCATGACCCTAAAATCTAATCAGTTCATTAGCTCTGCAAGATACATACATGACCCAAGTTTGGCAGGAATTCATCAATTGGTTCTTGAAATAACGTGATCACGAGAACGGGATGTACGGACAGCCCGAAAGCATAATGCCTCCGGCCACTTCGTAACAGAGGCATAAAAATCTTTCAAACCCAAAGTAGCATAGTAGGAGAGTGTGCGTAGCTTTTGCAAAGAAAACCTCATGTCCTTCCAATGTCATTTTCAAATCACAGATTTTTTGTTGTTTTTAATTAGAAAACAATTAAGATAAGGTAGCCTTTAACAATTTCTATACACCCTATCAAAGCTATATGTATGTTATAAGAATACATGTTTCAACTGAATGTTAACACAATTTTCCCCTAACATGCTTCATATTGGAGAAGAAATATGCTAGAAATACATTGGAGTCACAATTTGTGATGGTCAAGACACAGACATTAAAGCAGCAATAAATCTTCACAAAATAAAAAGAATGCTTATCAAGCTGGCATCAATATATAATCAAATTATTGTAAATATGTTATAATTTACCTTGGTACTTTGTTGTCCTTCTTGATATATTGCAGTGCTCTCCTGTGAAACAAAATTAAAGAAATCAAACCCATTAATAACTACCGTAATAACTAGGACAACTTAACTGCATCATGCTGGTAAAGGTCAAAGCCTCAAATGCATCAAATAAATAAAATGTCTTTAATACTATTCTCATACATGAATACATGTATGTATATTTACACATTTTCACTTTAATATTTAAAGCCCAACTGCACTAATTTGGCCGGGAGGTATTAGACCTCCCTGCATGGTCACTGACAGGTGGTTATTTCATCAAATCAGCTCTCAATTAACATAAGAAAAGGGGGGTCATTGGGGACTAACGGCTACCGCTTAGGCATTGTTTGCTTTATAGAGGACGCAAGTAACTATAAGTAGTGCAGTAGGGCTTTAATATATACATTCTAATCCTCATACATGAATACATATATATTTCAATACTCAAAATTGTCATAAGTCTAACTTCTTGACTTAATCAGCGCTAGTGAGCTAATTGTCCGGTACGTGTTTCATGAAGTCCTCTTAGCCAAGATCAAGGACAACATCCTGACTATTAAAAGAGTAAATCAATGACAAACAAGGGAACACATAGATCACGACCACTACTACAAATACTACTACTACCACTAAGAATATCAATCTCTGGTCGAGGGCTTTCATGGTTTGCTCGCAAGGGTAAAGCTATTTTGAGACCAATGTAAAATCTAATTCTATTCAACATGATAACAGTGTGAAATATACCATGCAATGGCCTATGGACCAATAGTGAATGTTTACAATGTAGAATGGACAATAAAAATATATTAGGAATATTAAAGTTAATCCTTAACATATACCGTGTGAGTCAAAAAAAAGTTTACACCTAGAAAATTGCTAATTATTTTTAAAAATCATCTATGAACAGTAAATTATTATACATCTTATGAAAGAGTGTTTTATCCCAAATCATTTGGTACCATTTGTGTGTGGTATGTGTTCACGCTTGGATGAACAGGTGGTTTTGTTTGCGAGAGTGCAAAAATTGACTTGCGCCAAAGTGATGCCTTCAGTATGTATTACGTTGGGATTAGCGGAGTGAGAGAATGGATTGAATGTATCAAATGAAATGCATTGTTTTTTGCAAAGGGCAAAGTCACACTCACCCACACACACGAGCACAAATGTTCGTTGATATTTGATATTCGATGGCATGATTGTGGCATGATTAATTTTGTTAGGGGTGTTATTTGGATCTGCAAAGACCGAATTAATACCCAAATCCCAATTGTTTTATTCAAACATCACATAGGCAACTTTGGCGCAAGTCGATTTTTGCACTCTCGCAAACAATGCCTCCTGTTCATCCAAGCGTGAACACATACCACACAAAATGGTACCAAATGATTTGGGATAAAACACTCTTTCATAAGACATATAACAGTTTAATGTTCATCAATGATTTTTTAAATAATTAGCAATTTTCTAGGTGTAAACTTTTTTTTGACTCACACTGTATATCACTTGCTAAGAGCCAGAAGGGGGTTTTCTCATCTTTTAACACAGCATTAATGTTCTTCTGGCTCTCAACAGATGATATTTCATGTAGACCAATGCCTAGAATGATTACATTTGCAAATGGTAATGAAACGAAGAAGGTTAATATCCATTATAATGTATTAAATTAAAGCGTAACATTCTGGAAACAAACACTTTGAAATGTGAATGTGAACATTCCTATACCGTGTAAAACTAGATGGAACTTCGACTGCGCGCAGTCGAAAATGATGCCTCCGTCATAGAGCAAGTTTACAAACCAAAACAGAAGAAATTTTTCAAATTCAAGTTTCATTGTAATCCATTAACAGGTTCTCAGAATATCGTGATTACAAGCAATTTCTCATATACATATATGACCCTTTTATCTTTGACCTTATGACCCTAAAATCTACTCAGTTCATTGGCTCTGCAAGATGTCCTGAGTTAAATAGTAATCCATCTGTCAGTTCTAATGAGAATGCGTTCACAAGCTATTTTTGCATACATAATGAGCCCATGACATTTGACCTTTGACCTCATGACCCAAGAATCTACTCAGTTCATTGGCTCTGCAAGATACATACATGATCTAAGTTTGGCAGGAATCCGTCAATCTGTTCTAATGATAATGCGATCACAAGCTATTTTTGAATACATAATGAGCCGCATGACCTTTGACCTTGACCTCATGACCCCAAAATCTAATCAGTACATCGGCTCTGCAAGATACATACATGACCTAAGTTTGGCAGGAATCCATCAATCGGTTCTTCAGATAACGCGATCACGAGAACGGGACGTACGGACGGACAACCCGAAAACATAATGCCTCCGGCTACTTCGTAACGGAGGCATAAAAATATATAATTAAAATTATGTTATCATTTATTCTACTTACCATGATGCTTCTAGTTCCTTAGCCTGAAGACAAATACTCATAAGGAATTCAAGCGTCAAAGAGCCAAATCTGAATAACAAAACACAAACGGAAATACATGTACCACATATTACATGACTGAAAGCAAACCCCCCCCAAAAAAACAAAAAAAAAACAACAACAACAAGAGGTCCATGGACCTTATGCTGTCCCTGAGCCGATGAAAGTAGGAGCCTCACAATAAGGGACCTAGCTCCCACCCCTGTCGCACAGGGAACATAGAATTTATTGGAACAGTAGGGCAATTTAGGGGTGCTGCTCCCAAGTCCCCTACAAGGGCAGGTATCTCATTCAAACAAATTTAGGTCTTCTTCATGTTACGCCAGAATCCACACAAACATTTTGATATGAAATAATATCTACACGTCATGATCTACCAGAATATAAAATGAAAAAAGGAGGTTAACCAGGCATTTTGAAGAGATATCCTTGATTCAAATAGAACAAAGAGTAACTTGTTTACCATTTTTCGAGAGATTTCAAGATTTGTGCATGTGTGCATTTTACAGTGTGCTCTGCTCCCATTGCTGTTTGAATGGTGGATAATAAAGGCTTTCCCCAAACCCCCTTGGGGGGCGGGGGGCATATACCCCATTTGAACAAGTTTAGATCTCCCTTGCCTAAGGACGATTTCTACAAAGTTTAGTTAAAATCTGACCAAGCATTTTTGAGAAGAAGTCAAAAATGTAAACCAGAAGGCTTTATTATTATTATTTCTTGGGGGTTGAGGGTGCTATACTCCCAAGCCCCCTCCCCTGGAGTAGTCAGTAGCCCTTCAGATCAATGTCATCTAATACCTGCCTGAGGAGTTCTTCCTATCACTTTAAGTCAAAATCTAAACATGAATTCAAAGAAAACATAACAAATAGTTTGTAAAGGCTAATATTGCCCAAGGAGGCACTTTGGGGGATGCTGCCCCCAGAACCCCTTTAGGGTCAGAAACCCCATTTGAACAACTTTAGATTGATCTCACTTTCCTGCATGTGATCCCTACATGTTTTGGTTATAATCCAGCCATGAGTTTTCAAGAAGGAAAAGGATAGATGTCCAATTACTGCCACTGCCTTGGGGACCCCTTGGGGATACATACCCCATTTGAACAACTTTATGCCTGTATTTGAAGCATGTGATCTTTTGATCTCCAATCTAGCTTTTGAACCGTTTGGTAATGTTTAACCATATTAAAATCCTCCAACTTTTTCATCACTGGGGAAGAGGGTCGCAACAAAGTAAAAACTTTGAATCGGTGACCACAGTAGGTTTCCAAGTAAATTTTTCATTGGGGACTGCAGTTGGATTGGAATTTCACAATTTCATTGATGCATATGGCGGAAGGTACAATAATGAGAGAAACATAAATAACAATTTTGGATGAATGCCCAAGACATTTTGAATTGCTTTAGTACCTCTAATAGAATTTTCAGAAGGCCTTGGCCTTTGAACTGTATGAGGCAAATACTTGCCAAGAACAATAAATCATTGATGACTGACGTAAGCTTTAGAAGAATTTGGCTCAAATTCATGAACTTTCCAAGGACTTTATATATTGTAAGACATCTGACAGATGTTTGCTGCAATCTATGTGTTCTTTCATTTTCTTAGTTCTAAAGAGGTAGAGAAGTTTCTGCCGCCTCACGAGCTAATCAATTTCACACTCCAAATTAAAGACTGTCAGGATATTTGTAAACTATGACAAAAAATGTTGCATTTCCAAAATGGAAGATTTCAATCATCCATCAACTGATCTTATGGAAATTGTGGAGTTTTTCTCATCACCATTCTATATATTTGCTAAGATGATATAATAATAATAATGGCAAAACATTGCCAAAATGTTGACCTTGCATTATCTTTTTGATATGCAGTCGACACATGTGATAAACAGCACTGTCATGATAAACCCTCATTATAACAAGAACATTTTGCTGGCCCAATTCTTTGTATTTTAGTGTTTATTTAGCTTTCACATAAAAGGTAGTAAAGTAATATATGTGATCACAAGGAGCTTGATATAATGCTGTTCCACTGTATTTCCTTTTTCAAATATTTTGAAGTTCATTGACTGGTTATTCATTGCCCTTGTGAGTTTCCTAAAGTTGGCACATGAACTGACTATCATCAGTATCATTAAAAATATATTTTCTTGGAAATACATTTTTTAGTTTCAGTTTCATTGATTGATTGTTTATTGTCCGTCATGTGGAAATCCCCAGTTTGGCACACAGACTGATCAGCTGATTATTCTTTTTCAATTCATGGAAAATAGTTTGCAGGATTTCATAAATAAAATTTATCTTGGTCTGCAAATTTATCAAAATCTTGCATTCCAAACACTGTGGGCTATAAGCCCCACCCCCAGCTCCCCCCCCCCCAAAAAAAACAGCTATATTTCTTTGTGCACATATCTATCCCAGGGGGTGCTCAAGGTGCCTACAACGTTAGACTGGCTTTAACCCAGTTACCCTTAAAAGGGAATTTCATCTGGATCTGGATAAGCCAAAGAGACATTCATCAAATTGTCTGTTTCAAGTCTGAATCTGGGTCAAATATTTTGGCAAAGAGAGTGTCGAGAAAGAACAATATTTACATAAAATACAGCTTTAGGTAAGCAACCTTGCCAACCTGAATAAGAAAATAATAAATGGGGGAGTGGAGGCTGGTGGTTGAAATAAGAGAAAACAGATCATACAGAAGTGTAGCTCACAAATAAAACTTTATGAAAATTTATGGCCGAACCAAATTGGAGAGGAGCTCCCATGATACGTCACAAGTGTTGCCAATTTGTGTTTCACTGATGACAAATTGAAAAATTCATAACTGTCTTATTTTTAATCGTAATTTGCTCAAACTTTCACTGACATGTTTCTCTCATTTTTATGCCTCTAAAACCAACTTAATTATCAGGGTGGGCTTTTCCTTTGACTTACTTGATATGATCTACTCGTGAGGTTGATTCTTTGGCTGCAGAAATGATGTCCAGTGCAACAGAGCAAAATTTTGATTTATTCTATGGAAAGTAAGAAATATTATGGAAGAAATATACGCATCAATTCTAGTTGCTGATATAAAAATGGACATGTAGATTAGATATTTTTCTGAGGATATGTTCATAGTTTAACCCATTGTCTACAGGAACCGGGTGGTCCCTGTGTTAAGTCTATTGGATTGATAAAATTCAGTACTCAACAGGTTAAAAGAATTAAATGGACAGAAAGTGAGACAGATTAAACAAAGGGGGATAGACATGAGGGTAGAGAGAATAGTAGAGAGATAGAGAGTGACATAGAGAATGATATAGAGAATAGAATAGATAGAGAATAAAATAAAGTATTAAAGAGAAAGAGAGTGGGAGATAGAGTGGGTGAGAGAGAGAGAGAGTTTGATAGAGTTAGAGAGAGAGAGAGATTGAGAGAGAGATTGAGAGAGAGATTGAGAGAGAGATTGAGAGAGAGACAGAGAGAGAGAGAGATAGCGAGAGAGTGAGAGAGAGAGAGAGTGAGTAAGAGATATACATGTATATAGAAAGAGAGAGCAATACAGGCAGAATACTGGTAAGACAGGCAATGGCAGTATTACACCTGTACCTGTTGAAAGTATCAATAAATCATTTGAATTTACCACTTCACGAATGTATCCAGATTTATGGACACTGCCTCTCAGAGTCAAGAAACAACCTATTACATGCACATGCCATATCATATGATCCGTAATGTTAAGAATACAGGGGGGTGTTTCATGAAGCTGTTCGTAAAGGAACTGCCTCCCTCAGAACACTGTTAATTGTACCTCTGCTAACACCTTCAAGCTAGAGGTACAAAAGACCCAGCTCCGCTAAAATGGTAGCTGTTTTTACTCGCACTCAGTTAACTGTACCTAACCCTTATCAGACCTTGTACACACATCTGCACTGCACCTCAACAGTACGACAATACACCTGACGGTGGCCTGTACTGCTACTGAAGAAGAAGAAGAAGCATGACTTTACAAACGACTTGTATATGAAAAGCCAAATGGAATGCTCAATCATTATTAACTGCATCAACTGAAGAACTGTGCAGATGTAGATTAACATTGTTATTATAACAAACATTTTTAATGCAAAGTATATTTTTGCCATAATTTAATTGAGGTTATTGGAAATATCAGGAAAAACTTTGGGCATCCTATCTAGCACTTCAAATACAAGTCGTTCGTAAAGTCATGCGTAACTTTTATGAAGCACCCCCAGGTTGGTTTTGCTATGTAAGAGAAGCCTCTGACAAGTAACCGTGGGTGATAATTACCTCTGGGGTTGCATCGGACGAGGTAGCCATAACTTGCACCACTAGCTCCAGGACATCCTGCCGATACCGGTGACCGTACATACAGATATCTGTACAAGGGGAGGGTATGAGAGAGACGACGAGATATCATGCAAACATGTGATCAAGTCTGAAGACCATCATCTGATCATCATCACAATCATGATCGTCATGATCGTCATCATCATCATCATCACTATCATCATCATCATCGTCATCATCATCATCCTCATCACCATCATCCTCATCCTCTCATCACCATCACCACCATCATCATCATCATCATCTTCTTCCTCATCGTCATCACCATCATCATCATCAATCATCATCATTAATATCATCATCATCATCATCCTCTCATCATCATCATCACTATCATCATCATCATTATCATCATCATCATCATCATCACCACCATCATCATCATCATCATCATCACCATCACCCTCACCACCACCACCACCACCACCTCCATCATCATCATCATCATCATCATCATCATCATCACCACCACCACCTCCATCATCATCATCATCATCATCATCATCATCATCATCATCAGCATCATCATCACCATCACCACCACCATCACCGTCACTATTGACCTGATCATCATCATTACCGTCATGACCAAAAATAACATAAATGAAATAGATGTTTAAGCATAATCAACATGGCTCCAGATTCCAGAATCCCCATACCCTCCCGACCCAACTTGTTTTTATGAACAACCAAAGGCAATATAAACAAACTTCAACAAATTAACTTTGGGAGTATAATTATCCATTAACCTCTTAAGATGAAGAAAAAAATCATGGAATAGCTCTTCTTAGTGATTGCAATGTTTATCTGGTTCATGAATAATCATTATCTCTAATGATGTTGATGTTGATTATCAGTTCCAAATCTTGGATGGAATACTGTGACTACCAATACTGAAGGTTGTTCTATACAAAAAGTAAACTTTTTATCCTTATAATCCCTATACATTCAATCAACTTACCGTCCCAAAGTTGAGGAATGTTATCATAAGCACAAGCAGTCTCTAATGATCTCAACATGTCCATGTACACAATGGTACTGGGGATTAAGGCCTAAAGATGGAGAAATGAAGAAATAGTATTATTAAGAGAGTGTGTTGTAATCTGTGTAAAAATTACTAGCATTTGGTTCTTCTTCATAAGACCTCTTAAAAAAAAAAGAGTTTTGCTGTAAATGTGAGCCTCTTTTTGTATTGCTTCGTTTGTTAGTTGTTGTTTTTTCCTTAGGGGGAGGGCAAGGGTCATACATTTCTATTCTTAAATAAAGCTTTTTCTGAAGTTACTGTAGTCACTTTAGTTAAGACTTTCCCTTGCTACAATATATTAGTTGCTCACTGCTCCTGTGTGATTTCTTTGGGAAACAGAAGAGCATAGAATCACATAATCAAATTATGATGTAATATATGAAAGAACTCTACAATAATGATTTGGTTGATATTTCAAAACTCTGTAATTTGCTTAAGTCACACTTTATACAGACTAATAATTGGTTGGATTATTTCACTAAGGTCATAACTCAACCCATAAGCCTGGTTCCTGTATTAAATATATTGGTAATATGATCCTTCAGTAGTAAATGGTTTAAATATTGAGATAAACAATTATATTTACTAATATTTAAATCAAAGTATTAATACTTACAGATGGCACAAACTTGTTGTAGTATTGGAACATGGATTCAGCGTTGTCCATTAAACAGATCAAATGAAAGAATTTCCCGCTGGTTTGAGAAGAAGAAAAGAACAAAAATCAAAGATGGCTGCCAAGATTTACAGCACTAATAATGACTAAAATAAATCCTGCTAGTAAGACTGTTTCTACAATCTACCTGTTTTTCTCCACCCAAGCTTTCATAGCGTTTTTTAAAGACCATATAAAAATATCAAAATTGAGCACTGACCTAAGGGGAAACACAGACTACCCCCCCCCCCCACACACACACAGAAACAAAAGCTCTTTGGATGTTACCTAATAAGCACTTTAATTAAGAGTTTATGCCCCCTGTGGCTTTAAACAGAAAATATTGTAGCACTTTGATTTAGAGATTGTGTCCTACCTCTTATTATATAGAAAATATAATATTAATTGCATTCATTGGACTGGATATCACAACCATGGGCAACAAAATATGAATGTTTTTTTTGTAATTGATAATGCTCTACAGTGTGAGTCAAAAAAAGTTTACACCTAGAAAATTGCTAATTATTTTAAAAATCATCTATGAACAGTAAAGTAGTATACATATTATGAAAGAGTGCTTTATCCCGAATCATTTAGTACCATTTTGTGTGGTATGTGTTCACGCTTGGATGAACATGAGGCATTGTTTGCGAGAGTGCAAAAATCGACTTGCGCCAAATTTGCTTATGTGATATTTGAATAAATTTGGTCTTTGCAGATCCAAATAACATCCCTAACACATGTAATCATGCCACACATATCAAATATCGAATATCAAACATCAAGCAACATTTGTGTGTGTGACTTTGCTTCTGCAAAAAGCATTGCAATGCGTTTCATTCGATACATTCAATCCATTCTCTCACTCCGCTAATCCCAACATAATACATACTGTAGGCATCACTCTGGCGCAAGTCGATTTTTGCACTCTCGCAAACAATGCCTCCTGATCATCTAAGCGTGAACACATACCACACAAAAATGGTACCAAATGATTTGGGATAAAACACTCTTTCACAAGATGTATACTAATTTACTGTTCATAGATGACTTTTAAAATAATTAGCAATTTTCTAGGTTTTAAACTTTTTTTGGACTCACACGATATATCTACACGATGCACAGTCATTCTGACATTAACATTTCAGTTGCCTTCTTTGCCTCTCTGCACTGTTGCTTGTTTGCCATACATGAAGTTTTGCACAAAGCAATAGACACCAATTGATGGAAGGATTGCTTTGTGCAACATAATGGCTTTGCAAAAAAATTATCCTTTTACCAGTTTTGATAAGCTCAATGAAAACCCTATTAACATCAATATACATGTAGCTGAATCTTAATCAAGGGGTGTTTCATAAAGCTGTGCATTAAGTTACGAATGACTTTACAAATTATTTGAATATGAAGAGCCAAATGGGATGCCCAAAGTTTTTCCTGACAACAAAGTGTGACTGTATTTCCCATAATCTCAATTAAATAGTAGCCAAAAATACACTTTGCATTAAAATATTTTGTTAATAATGATGTTAATCTACATCAACATATTTCAACTTTAGCTTATGCAATTAAAAGGATTTGAAAATCCCATTTAGCTCTTCATATTCAAGTCATTCGTAAATTTACACACAGCTTTATGAAACACCCCCTGAAGCCTTTCGTATCTATCACACAAATAATACAATGTATCATAGGAAGATTATTCATCAAGGGTTAAATCTGGGCCCCGTTTCGTAAGACTTGTTAACAATAACAAATACTAAGTTTGTATGACAAGTTTGCTCTCAGCCAATCAAACGCCACAATTTCAGTACCGGTAGCTTATAACAGTTATTGTAAATTGTTATTGATAACAAGTCTTATGAAACAGGGCCCGACCCTTAAGAAGATCTTCATCTCATCATACTCACTAGTAGATGTTTTGTCCCATGTAATCTCCTGCTAGCTTGTGATTCTCTCCTGTGTTGAGCAGAAGATCTACTGTGTAGGCAAGCTCCACATCCCTCAATGATAAGCACTAAAACAAGAGATACACACAAGACAAGCCTTTCATTTCATGGTTTAATACTTTTCTTCCAACAGAATTCATATAATAATAATAATAATAAGAATTTCTACTGTGCCCTTTCTAATATAATATCATTCAAGGCCCTATAATGTGATATGATAATAATACTTCAGTGTTAACTTAACACAAACAAAGAAACAACAAAGTGTCCTAGTAACTCTGGGTAAAATCAAGCTGCTTGATTCTCCTTTGAAATACAGTAAGACAACTGATAATTCTAATATACAACACAGTAAACTGACTAAAACACCATCTTTTTTTAAGGATCAGATTTTGACCCTTTGTGTGTAGATGAATACCACAAGGTGATCTTTTCATTTGAAGGGGGAGGGAGGGGAGTAAAGGAATTTGCTGCATACACCAATGGTCTTTGCATATCCACTGTCTTTAAGTGATTCAAAAATTTAGACTTTTTTAATCATGCTCTGATTTATATTTCACTGATGTACAATTTAAGCTACATTTGAAAAATAATCTTTAAAAAAAAATACAGTTCACAACTAAATTAGTCTTGCCCCTTATAAATATGACACTTGTTGTGTTTTTCCTAACTTAAGAATGAAAGGTGGACTGGCTGAATTAGGGCCTTTGTTGAATACTTTTTGATGTAAGCTTTGATATGTCACATTCTCAAGAAACATTAAAATTGGGACAAATCAATTTTTCACATACTTAACATATCACAAAAACTTGGTATGAATAACTTAGTTGTTAACTGTACATTATGTAAGTCAGTGCACTTGCAAGATTTGGAATATACTTCAATGGCATATCATAGCACAAACTTGACTGCTCTCAATATGCCTGACATTACAAAACAACTATTCATCAACAGAAAATTACCTGATAAAAAAACCATTAACACAAAGATTGAGAAGGAAAAGAACAAAAATGCAAAGTATTAACAGAAATTTACAGACAAGAGCAGAAAAGTGAAGAAATAAAAAATTGATACACTACTATTTCAATATGTTTACAAGTTACTTACCACTGACATAGCATTTTTGAAGAATTCCACTGGAAAAAACAAACAAAATGGGAGAGATTAGAATTATGAATTGGTGATACACTGATTCTGCAATAACTTAGAAAGTATGACATACATGTACATTTAGCTTTAACAATGCTTTGTACACTAGCAAATATCATGCCCTGATGTCAAAAGTGATGGCAAAAGTGACACACAGAGTTAACACTTTGTATTGTATAATATAGAGCCAAGGAACCTGTCATGATCCTGTCCATCCGTCAAAAATTAATGACTCAGTGTTTCTTTATGAGGTTCTTTGGGGAATTTCTACAGAAAAGGGGAGACGTTCTCGATAGGCGGTGTCAGGCACAATTTTCCCGATCCATCTTGGATTACCTAGATAATTCACTTACGTAGGTGACAGAGAGAAATTTTCCGCGAAAAATCCCATGAATTTCTCTATAAGGAAAATTGTCTTGGTTCGTTGTAGGAATTTTAGCGGTTTATTAATGACAGACATCAAGTTATCTAGATAGCTATTTTCTAGATATTTGGCCTATGTCTGACACCCTCTAATATATTTCTCCTTCTTATCCATAAATTACAATTCGAATCACATAGAGCTCTTTTGAATTTTAAAGAATTCCAAGTGCTTAATATTGATCTAGTATCCCTGGACTGACTCACCATCTTTAGGATGTCTGATAGAGAATTCTTGTCCTTCGATGGTGTCCATGATGTCATACAAGATGTCACTTGGTGGAAGACCTGAAATAGATAAAGAGTTCTTTCATTAACCCTATCAGAGTCAATTTTTTGTTTATCTTTGACCTTAAATCTTTGAAAAAAGGGAATGAATTGTAAAGTTTCAGACGAAATGAAACAATAATCATATGATTTTTATGTATTAAAGGCCGTCTGTACTAGTTGAGCTAAGGGAGGATTAGACCACCCAGGAAGGTCACTGACAAGTGGCTATCTCATCAACTCAGCTCTCAATTAACATAAGAAAAAGAAGATCATGGGGGACCAATGGTCACCGATTAGGCATTGTTTTCTATATAGAGGGAGCAAGTAGCCATAAGTAGTGCAGTGAGGCTTTAAATCTTTGGAATATGTAATGAAATTTAAAGTTTCAAACATTATGAAACAATAATAATATGATGTTTATACGTATTAAAGTGATACTGAACTGATGAAATTCTGCCCTAGCATATCATCTCATTGTGAACTTGTCAATAGTCTGTAACCCACTTCCCTATTTCCATTTTGCAGACAGAGAACTCCATGTGAGAACCAACAGAGCAGAAAAGCAGCAAGTTACGGGACCATACTGCTACAGCTGACCTGAGATGGCGCTAGAGGGGATTTTGCAATAGTGCTTCTAGTACAGTATGGCTTTAACAAGTTTTTTTCTCTTTTCCAAATTAGAAAATCAAGTAAAGTGAAAGGTGAAAAGTGTCTTCTTCTTCTTCTTCTTCCCCTCCCTCTTCCCTTCTTCTTCTTCTACTACCACTTTTCCTTCTTCTTCTCCTCCTCCCCCTACCCCTACCCCTACCCCTACCCCTACCCCTACCCCTACCCCTCCCCCCTAAGAACAATGAAAGTAATTTTTCTTACTGTCTTTGTAGAAGATCATGCAAAGCAAACTGTATGTTCCAAGACTGGGCTCTGAAAACAAACAATATTTATGGGTAAGTTTATATCACTAGACTTGTATAACCAACCAGGCAACATGCCAATAAAGAAAGAATCACTGGCATTGTTACACTGGATTATACCTCAGTCACACCAACAAAACAGACAACAGACCAACAGACCAAAAATATAATTACAATACCATGAATGGTAACATGACAAATGCGAATTACAATACCTTGAATGGTAACAAGACAAATGCGACTGCGTCTCATGTATGGTTCAAGCTTGCTTCCATAAGGACCGCTATTCATTAGGACCATTATTGATAAGGACCGCTATCCATAACGCGTGACTAAATAAATAGCGGTCTTTTATAAATAGCGGTCCTTATAAATAGCGAACAGACCCCTTAACGGCAGTCTCTGCCCTAAATTTAGTATACGAAATGGATGGAATTATGTGACTTATCACAATGGAGAAAAAAAAGTCTATCTCTTGTGGTTCTTGAGATATTGCAAAAGCAAGGCTAAAACCTGTAATTTCACAAATTGACCTCTGCGACCTTTTATCTTTGAACCACAAATCTGATCAGATCATCTTCCGATGTTGGTACATAAACTGTCATCAATTTTGAGCCTTGTATGTCAAGTGGTTCTTGAGATATCGCGTTAACGAGAAAGCGAAACGGATAGATGGACAACCCTGAAAATATAATGCCTCCAGCACCATAAAAAAGGCAGAAAAATTGGACGGTTTGGATTTGGTATGGAGTCGGTTCGGCAGTATAACTGAAGTGTTACAACGAAGCAGAGTTTCCTTTTATATTACACCTTTTGATGTTTCAAATTAAATGTTACATGAATAAACCCGAAGTAATAAATATTGTTCCTGTGCTGTATCTATTCTTCCTGATCTCTGCTAATTGTAGAAGTGCAAATAAAATAATATTGTATTCAGATATTGATCCTTTGATTCACATTTCCAAAATGTTTTTGTGATATTTTATCAGGTCTGATACACCTTTCAAATGAACTTTTGAACTTTATATAGGCCCTTTTCTCTATGCTCACTGATTCATTGTAAATTACATTCCATCTTGTTTACAAATCCTGCAAGAAATCTACTCCTCTGTTATTTCTTGTAGATTTCTCCTATCCTGTAATTTACAAGCTTGCTATTGTTACACAACTGCTTATGTGAATTTCACACTCAAGTTATTTCCTGTGTAATATACAACCTGTCAATCAATTAGTCATGGGCCCTGGTTCATGAAAATTAACAGCCAATCAAATGCAGCGGTGTCAGTAGCTTTTAACAATAAGACAGTAGCTTATAACAAGAATTTTTACTGACATCATTTTATGAAAAATTGCCCTGATGTGATATGACCTACTTCTTTCTTCTTTTTCTTTTTCCTTTTTCCTTTTTCTCTTTTCTTTTTCTTCTCCATTAATGAATATCTAACTTAAAATCAAACTCACCTTTTCCTTATCACAGTTTGTTTATGTCTCCCTGTTAAAAGTGTTTATCCTTTATTTCTCTAGGGGAAGAGCTAGATATTTTTCTCTAGAGTTAGCATACATGTATGTATACAAAACAGAATGTAATATGCTTTGGCAGTAAACAGGTTAAGAGTGCAGTTTAGCATTTTGTATTAAACACTGCATGCAAGATTGCACCGTAGTCTTCTTTTAACAGCAAACAAAATATTAATACACTCCTGCATTAACATGAATTCTTACCGACACCACACGCCTTCATCTCTGCGACAGTCTTGAGCCCCATCTTGCGTCCTAGAGCACCCATGATCCGTAGATTGTCTAGGAGAGCGTTAAACGTCTCTAGATTGGGCCGCACCTTCTCGATATCCATCTGCTTCATTATTTGCTGTGCGTGAAAAATAATAAGTACATGTATATTTATTAATAGATGGAATGGCTTGTACGATTGCTCAGAGTGAATTAGAACTAAGGTGAGAAAAGCCCTTTTTTCCAGAAGTGTTTTCCAGAATCATGCATGCCCTTTTCATTTCTTATTTCCATCATAAATTTTTAAAAAGAAGAATTTGGTACTCTCTCTTTCAGATGAAACAAAACTACAGTATATCAAAAAACATTCTCAAATTTTTGTTCTTATTCTCTCCAATGTACCTTTTCAACCCATTTGATGGTATTCTTTTGAAAGCAGACTAACTTTAGACCAAGTTTAAACCTTGGCTAATTGCGTTAAGTTTGTCCGTCAAATTTATGGAGTGGCAAGCGTCAACTCCATTCTTCCTGTACATCTGACCATAATTCTATAAATACAGATCATGTCACCATTAGCCTAGTGCACATCAGATTTCTGAATTTAATCAAACAAAGGTAAGCGTGTATACATGTACTTAAAAGCCTCAGTTGCTTGCAAATATATTTTTTGTCACCTCAGTTGCAATTCTTCTACTAATAAATTAGTTTTCATTTTTCAATGGACTTTTTTTTTTGGGGGGGGGAGGGTGATTACTACATTGTGTATGAGAGAGTTGTAACTACTGTGGAATAGATAAAACCAAAACTTAATTTTGCTCCTCATACATATATTTTTGATGCATAGATCTCATGGTCTAGACTAGATCACTTACTGCCATAACAGACCACCTCTCCTTGTAATCATCTCTTATGGTAATGCTGCCCTCTATCAATGAATTGTAGGCATGTACGTCAGCTTGGATCCCTCGTTCCTGCATCTCATTGTAAAGGGTGTATGCACGTGATTGTGCTCCATGCTAAGAGAGAATAAAATAAAAGTGTCTATTTCATAATGAAAAAAGCGTTTTGATATAAAATGAAACGTATGACTTATTTGGAGAGGCATGTAGGCATTAAAATACTCCTTCTGAAAATGAACAAAAAATGACTTTACCCACATCGAATCTTTGCCAACAATAGAGGTAACATCAATTTTATCAAATGACCCATTGTTATGAATATGCAAATTATAGGATTTGGAATATGTTAATTCCAAGAGATGGTCGAGCTTTAACTAATAAACCATGACTCAAAGGTAACAAATGGTCTTGATTTGTTATTGTATTAATTTAATTGTAAGTTGTTGTAGGGTGTAAATGTATTAAAGCTAATTGCCCCGACCCAACAACATAAATGCTCACTTTTCACATCTTAAGAAGGAAACTACATGTATGTAAACAATGAGGGCACTGACAAACAAAGAGGGAAAATTAAGCTTTTCTTTGGAGTAATTTGTTGATCTATACTTATTGCTTTTATTACCTATTTCTTTGTTACATTTCCAAGAGTCCTTAGATAGATGAGATACATTTTTCAAATTTTAATGTATTTTTTTCAATTTTAAATGTTTGTATTTTGGGATTTGTATACATTTTAGAACTTTCAGTATATTGTTTGTTGCAATAATTGCCTACTGGACATCAAAAACAAATAAAAGTAAACAAAAAAAGTAATCATTCTAGCTTCGGGTAGCCATTTTGGAAATCATCAGCATTCATATTGTACTATCATCCTCAATAATACAGCAGGGCTAACACAACCACTGACCTTAACTAGTCCTCTAATCATGCTGTTGTAGCTTCTAGAATCTTTGTCCTCCATACTATCGAACAGCTTATCTGCAGCATTCCCGTCTCTGACAAACAAAGCAAAATAAAAGATGTGTTTAATAACAGGGGACTAATCGCCAAGAAATGTACATGTAATGCTGTGCATATTTAAAGAGATGATTGTTACTGCAAAATTGGTAAATAGCAACGAGAACAGACAGACTAAAGCTTTTCGTCTTTGCGGCAGCCAATCACAGCCAATTAATCTCTCCCGCGCTTGTTCGGCGGAGCTCATGATTGTAGTCTGCATACGCAGTATCGCCGTCCTCGCTGTTGGTGTCAGCATCCGACTCTGCGCCCATCTTGTCCTCCCACAGCTCTTTTGATGATTTCTGGTGACAGGTCCTCCCAGACCTTGGCGATCCACCCGCAGATTGTCTGCACATCTACATCTACCTTCCTTGTCCTCCCGCCCTTGGTGTATGTCTTGTGGCCGTACATCATCCAGTCTGTCCAGCATTGCCAAAGGCCGACCTTGAAGGGCTTGTCAGGGGTGATAGTGAGCACTAAAAAAAAATAGGTTTTTTGTTTTCCCCACAACCACGCCCCCCTTGAGTAAAAAAAAAAAAGGAGGATTCGCGGGGAAAAAATGGCATCTAACAACATTCCCCCCTTTCGAGTAAGAAAATTTGGACAAAAATAGGGCAAAATAGGGAAGAGTAGAGAAAATAAGAGGGAAATCGGGACAATCAGGATAAAACATGGAAGAAGAAAACAAATTGGTGTTTTTTTTTTTTTTTAATAAATCGGGAAGAAAAAAAAAAAAAATCAGGAAAAAATCGGGAAACCGATTTAAATTGGGTTTTTATCAGGCCTGGGGCTTGTTGACATCGACGGCGACGGCTGTATTGATGTCATCCCTCCTGGGATCATGACCAGGTCTGTGTTGTGCTTCCTCAGAAGCTCCTTCGTCGGTGCGGAGTTGTGGCACCTGAAAGCATCCAGTACCAGCATGCTTGCGTTTGAAGATGACAGTGAAGTGGTCCTTCTCACGGCCTGTCGTTGTCACGCTAATGGTCTTGAGGCCTTTGCCGGAGACCGTTGAGCTGCTCGTAACATCGAAAGTAAGGGGCGTCTGGTCGGCATTGCCAATACGACTCGGAGGGTAGTCGAACTCCCGTCGCTTCCGGATGACTCACTGCTGAAAAGTCTTCTCGGCAAACTCTTCGGGTAGGAGTTGAGCGATGTGATAGGTCATGTCGCTTCATGAACCTGTAGACCCAAGATGTCCCAGCCTTGAAGTCGTCGACCCTGGTTTCGTCGGCAATCACACAGCAGGACCCTTGGCTCGCTTCTCTTGTACCAACTAGACTCCTCAAGCTCTGGCCATCTTGCCTTGCCACTCCTCATCGCCCACTTCTTGCTCCGTATAGCCTTCAAGGACGCGTTGCTCTGTCGCCATCGAAGAACGTTTTTCTCGTCAAGGTTGTACTCCCTCCCTGCAGCCCTGTTGCCAAACTCCTCTGCATACGAGCAGACAGCGAGTTTGAAAGAAGCGGTATAGGAGTTGCGCATGGTGCTCTTCTATCACAGCAACAGAAAGTATGAATGATCTTTGTGTTCGGATCAGAGGTGATGCTCGGCAACTTGAAGTAATAGAACGGGTTGTAAGAAAAATCTTCTGCACTTGGTAGTAGTGGAGATGATGCTAATTGAAGTCACTGCAACTTTAATTACTATTATTTCTTGAATCATTTGAAGGGTGCTTTCATGCCTTCTCATGATACAAAAAAAAATTTGGCACCGATTATTCCCTATGAACAAATTGCGAATTGAAATTGATGAACAACCCTTTAGAAAAAACCACAACTCCACCCCCCCCCCCAAAAAAAAGGGGGATATCACATAAAAACACAACAAAACAACTATGAGTCAGATAAAAAGAAAGGAGAAGGCAGTTCCCCGTATTGATTAGAACTTACTGCCATAGTATTCCTTGGTATCTCATCCTCCATCTCTTCTGGTTGCGGCTTTCTTCCTTTTCATTCGGGACGACAGCTTCACCACTCTCCTCACCAGTCTCCGCTGCTGCTGCTTCATCTTCAGCTTCTCCTTCCTATCAACAATGCATTTCAAATTTTTTGTTTTAAATGCATTAGTTAGGGCTCAACACTAGGGGGGGGGGGGGGGTGGGCAATACTCATGGGTCGCTAAATTCTACCTCCAAACTCCTAAAATAGTTTATTGCTGTATAGCGCATTTCAGGACCATAGGCCTTCTTGATGTGCTTTATAATAATTCAAGGAAACTTCCACATCTGGAGGGTGTTTCACAAAGACTAAGATCAACTTTAAGTTGGACTTAACTATGACAGGCCATTCTTGCCACTCGTTGCTCTCAATTATGATTTTTAGATAATATTTTTCCTTCAATAATGATCTATCAACAAATGTAAATTCTGTAGATTTGTGACCACGTTTTTACAGAGCAAACAGTGGCATGAACAGCCTGCCATAGTTAAATCCAACTTGAAGTCGATCTTAGTCTTTGTGAAACACCCCCCAGGACCCCTTGTGCAAAAGGTTTAATAAGTGATGCCTTTATAAAAAGTGTACAGATTATGTTAAATTTGAGATGTTACCATAGTTACCTCTATTGCAGCCTTTGGAGTGAGCATTTTCTTGAGGACAGAATTTTCTGTTTGTGGACGACCTCCATGGAAGCAAAGAAAGTCTAGCAGTGTATTATTCACCTCCAGAGATACATGGTGACCTATAAAGTAAAAAGTATATTGAACGATATAAAGTTGATTTGTTAAACGATTGGCTGATTAACATATTGTTTGTTTTATTGGTTAATTAATTGGATGAAAGAGGGATGGTAGGATAGATTGATTGGTCAGTTCATTGACTGTTTTAAAGCATGACTGCACTACTTGTAGCTACTTGCGCCCTCTATACAGCCAACAATGCCCAAGTGGTACCCGTTGATTCCCCATTATCCCCTTTTTCTAATGTTAATTGAGAGCTGATTTGATGAGATAACCCCCTGCCAGTGACCTAGCAGGTAGGTATAATCCCTCCATGCGGGGCTTTAAATATGATCAATTGCTTGGCTGATCAATTAAAGACACATAGAAGTTAGCTCTCATGGGGACTTCGACACCGTTCAGGTGTTTACTCAAAAACAGGTGTTGTCCATCACCAGGGTTAGCCTTCAGTTTTTATGACCGTTAGACCTTATGTAATGCTTTGCTTTTCCCTCACCCAAAGACTCTCGAGCTCTCCAAGAGATTAGGGGGTAATTCTTGACTGGCCTACGGGTTCCCTGTGTGCAGATTTGTACTCCAATTAATGGTTTTTCCACCAGGTCTGGTGTCAGCGAATTACCGGTAAGGCCTTCTGCACATGGAAACTGACGAGTGACTCTCTTTAATCTACTTTCTGACTGATACATGGATTAATTAATTGATTGCTTGATGGATGGATAGACATATAGATAGATTAATTACATCTCCATGAACATGCATAAAATAACCCATAAAAAAACATCAAAATGTTTTCATTTCAAAACTCTACCTGATTCTGCTAGTTGTCTGTGAGCCTCTAGAGCTCCCTGCATATCACTCACACCTATCCTTTCTAAGATGGCCTCTTCACTTGCTTCTTGGACGTCTGATGCGTCCACAGGTGGATAAAATGCCTGGAAATTAAACAAATGGAACCAGATGACTATGATGGAGTCCCTTAAAGTCTTACGTGATATTTTTAATTTGTGGGTCATATTTCCACTTCCGTTTCTGAACGCTCTCAGTACCACGAAGCGTGATTCCTTTCTTGCAGCCTCAATTTTAGAGCGATAAAAACACCTACCGTCAACTGAAACGATATCCATTTATTTTTTAATCTTAATTTAATTAAATTGATTATTTTATTGTTTTGAAAGCAGTAATTGTCTTTTCCATTGCATTATTAGAACAGCAACTTAATTTTAACTCCCGCCGCTGCATGCATACAAGTTTTAGTTTCAATGGTGAAAATCTAGGGGACCTGGTCCCCGCCTGAAATTTTCAAGTCAAACCCGGGTTCGGCAAACACCGTGATGACTCAGGCCTATTATATTCTAATGTTTTTTTACCCTGATATAACAGAGTAATGTCCATGGTCCCAAGGATCTTGTTATAACGAGGTTCCACTGTACCATTTAATACACCCATGTACATACTTGTCTAAATGACCCTACAACACTTTTCAAGTCGTTGCATTTACAAAAGTGGGTGCATGTGTTCCACTTGGCCCCTTCCCCCCAAACAAAAAAAATTAAAAATTAAAAAAGGAAGAAGTTCCCATAAACTTACCTCAATCTTTGGTTCATCTTTGGTTAATCCTAAGAATACTTCTGGCTTGCTGTTGATGACATACTGAGCAGCTTTCTTTCCAGAGACTTTGCTCAGTTGGTATCTCCTCTACACAAAATGACAGAAATTTAGATGTTGAATAAAAGGGAATCAAGCACACTCAAAGCTAACGTTTACCATTGGAAGACTTTTAAACTATATGAACTTTTAAATAATAAACAATTAAATAGGTTAAAAGGAAAACAACTATATCAAGGACGATTTAAATGTGGCGTCTGTGCATGCTAAAATTTTCTGTCAGTACATTGACTACCGGTATGCTACTATTACTAATACAGGCTCATTGTCAACTTCATTTACACTTACAATATTTCTTTACAGGCAAAAATAACTTTAAATTTAATTAAGAGCAATGATAAAAATACGAGGAAATTTCAGTTGAATGCTCTCTTACTTTATAATTCCTATCAGTACAAAGTTTTTTAACAATTTGAATCTGACCTTTTCAACAAAAATATTAAGAAATTAAAAATAAACATATTTTAATCTTACCCTTTCAGCAGCTGATTTAGGGAGAAGGTATGGGTCGTCCATAAACACATACGGCAAGGCAGTGGGATCCTGAACAGGCAAGGATCAGAGAGAAAATGATTGTTATGCCGGTATTATCCAGATTCAGAATGTGATGAAGAATCGTGAATGAGTACAAAAGCATGTTCAATGTAGTCATACAGTGTATCTTGTTCATCACTGTATACAGTCAAAGCTGCTTTAGCAACCACCTGACCATCTGACTATAAAGACCACATTTTTTGTTTCCATTGAAAACGGTTAAAACATGTACTAAATTAATCTGCAATTTTCTTGTCTCACTATGCGCTTTCAAAGGACTTTGGATATTATTACCCAGCTTTAGCTCCAGCTACTGTAGTGCTCAGTGCATTCAAGGAATGAATCCTACCAGGTACCCACTCACTTTACCTGGGTCGAGTGTGGCAAATGTAGATCAAATGTCTTGCCAAAGCGAGATTCGAAACCCCTACCTTGTGGTTCGCAAGTCAAAAGACTTATCCACTAGAACACAACACCTCTACATTTAAATTGAATTTTGCCTAATCCCTAAAAGATTCTGGTTTTACAATATTGTTCATACACATGGATACCATGAAAAAAAATTCCCACATTTTAGCGATACTTATATTATTTACAATATAATAACTGAAAATCCAGCAACAGAGAGGTGGCAGAGCCTGCTGACTGGCATCACTGTAATACAGATTTTTCTAACCTTTACATTCAGCTTTCAGAGAGGATTCATTCAGAAATCAGGGAGTTTTCTATCAATTGCATACAGCATAATAGGAATAATCTTTCAAAAAATCAGGGAGGCATTAAAATTTGTGTGGAGTGACATATTGAAGAAAACAAATTCAGGGAGCCTCCCTCACAATAAGGGAGGGTTGGCATCTCTGCTGTTAATTTTTTTTTTTTAATTCACCTTGAAATGTAAATTCATTGAAAACGTATGGCAAGACAGAATGATGCTGTGTCTAGATACAATATGGATCAAACAGGAATGGTAGAGTAGTTGTAGTGGTAAGGTTTAATAATTGCTTGTGAGTACATGCACAGCACTGATAAATCAATCATATTTGTAAGATATTCAACATATAGTCATCACTCACCTTGGTCACAGTTTGACTAAGTGCTCTCAATACAGATAAATCATCCCTGAAACGAAAGAGGAAAATACAATCCATGTCAATGTCCTGCAATTTTCTACAGACTAAACATTTCTTTACTCATTGAATATGTATAGAAACCAGATTTGCCAAATATACCCATGGCTGGTGCTGCCCTCTATGGCCAAATATTGTAATTGCAGTAGCAAGAACTTTGAAAACAAAAAACATTGAACATTGAACAAGCAAGAACATTGAAAAAAAAAGAAAAAAACTTCAAACTTACAAATATTTACCTCAACATTACAGAGCTGCAAATTGACATAAGTTATGATTGTCTTGAATCATTTGTAAGTGTTTAAAAGACAAGGCCCATGTGAGCAGATAACAGTTTCATTTGAAAACTAAACTATTAAAATGCTAAGTCTTCCCAACATCAGCATATGGTACATACATGTTGTTGAATGCTGAATTTAATTTATTATCTTGATATAAGTTTCAACTAAAAATAAGTATTCAAGGCTTGCTTTACTACACATTTATGTGTCCTACCTTTTGACTTTCTTTGGAATGACCACAGATTCTTTTGATTGTGTTTGTACTGAGCAGTCTCTGGTCTGACACGAATGGGTAACTGAGGCCACGGTCAATCTGAAAGTTTAAAGATCAAAAAGTCAACTTTGTAGCAAAACATGGCTGTTTTCACATTGCCAATATGATGCAGACTTCACAACATTAGCAATTAGTGTAGGGGAGTGTCACTAATTCAGCAAAGTCCTTGCACATCTTAGTAAACTAATTACTACTGGCATAAAGTCAGTATCAAATTGGCAATACAAAAACAACTATTTTAGCGTACACCACACATATTTGCGTTACTGTAAATTATATACATTTAGCGATTAGTATAAAAGGCACACAAGGGGACTGTTGCTAAATTGAGCGACCTCCCTACGTGCGCCTGAATACACTAAATTTATTGCTAATGTTGTAAAGTCAGCATCAAATTGACAATGCAAAAACACACTCAACACACAGTCACCAGGCCAGTACTACGGGGGATGGTCCAAGTGAGGATCGTCGGCTTATCCTCATAATGCGAAAAATCGCGTTTACGAGGATATCCTCATTTATTATGCAGACGATTCTCATTCTCGGACCAGCGCCCCTACCACATGCCTACTGACATGACTGATCGAGAATGGGTTCTTCAATTTCAATTGGTGATTTCCTGATTAATAATTAATATGTAGATTTCTACATATTAAACATTTGGCCATAACTCAACACACAGTCAGTCACAGGCACAGCCACAACACAGGCAAATGGGACCGATGCCATGCCATCGGCATATGGGGAGCTCCACGTCCGTCGACTCGAGGCGGCCGGCGTCTTATTTTTTCGTACCACGGCGAGCCCGGATTCCTGTTTTATCATGAATATTCATTAGGCAGGGCCGGGGAAAGTCTCGATTCTCTTGAATATTCATGTATGATCGAGGCATGCGCAGCATCGAATATCGTGTGTAACAAGTACGTTGGATTAATGGCAGGCCTATAATATGACATAGAAAAGCAATGTCATGGTCATTTAGATAATACAGTCATAAATGCTGTGTTTAATTACTAGTAAATGCCAAAATGTCAGTACCGGTAGACAAGATATATAGCATATATTTCAAGTAAGAGTCTTGATAGGCAATTTGTGAGTAGCCTAGGCCTACTTTTCTGAGATTAATGGGAGTCTAGTTCTTTTCATGAATTGGTAAATAATCAGTTCTAGGTTTGCTTTTTAAATATTACAAGCAGAGGTTGCATTATGGTATTGAATATGTGATACAGTATTATAAACTGTATAAAATAGATAACAAGAATAGGCCTACATACAGACATTTATCAAAAATAAAATACTTGTGTATTGCACTTAAATTATTTCTATGATCTATGCTCACTTAACTGCATAAGGAAGAAAAGGAAGAAAGAAAAATGGGATTAGAAAGAAGAATAACAAAGTTAAAAAGTAAAATATATATAAATAATAAATGAATGGAAGAAATAAAGAATACGGAATAGATACCAAGGAAGAAAGAAATAAATTGCAAGAAAATTGAAATGAAAAGAAGACAAAAGAAAAAGGGAAAGGAGCAAGATAATATTGATACCATATCTTCAATCTTGTTTTCTTTTATCTTGCCTCTTGTTTTTGTTTAGGCCTAGCTACCATTTTTTCCTTTCCTTTCTCTTTTTCTCTTAAAAGTTCTCTTTGGTTTCTTTCTAAAATAATGAGGGAAGGGGGGGGGGGGGGTGGGGGACTCGATGATAATTCATCATTTGAAGGTTTACAATGTGAAGTCCACGAGTTATATGCACCCACTGAAGAAAATCCATGTACAGGGTTGCTGCAGGAACCCCAGCACCCACAGATCCCACGCATGATGAGACAAACTCGAGAGAAAACTACACATTCTTTCACATACATTGAAGAAAAAAAAGAAGAAAACAAATCCAAGATCGGTTGAACTCTTTTTGACCCCTCCCCAGGACGTCGATCAATTACATGTATGTGCCCCCCCCCCCAAAAAAAAAAAACTCTGGCTACGGCCCTGGCGATAATTACCCACTATTCAAATCTGACAGGTGCCCCTTTTTCTTCAACAAATGCCCCTTTAACTTCATAATAAGTGCCCCTTGTGATATCTGATAAAAGCCCTTTCATTTTTTTTACTTTGACACGTGTCCCCTTAAACTTTCTAACAAGTGCCCTTTTACCTTTTGATATGTGCCCCTTTCCCTGTTTAATAGGAGCCCCAAACCCAACCCTTTCTCATAAATGCCCCTTTGACACATGCCCCCTTTTCCTTTTTTTTATAATTCCCCTTTTCTCTCTTTCTCTGTCTTTCGAAAACTATCTTCTGCAAGGTTTGTTCTCTTGACTGAGCAACCTGTTGCAATTCCTTTCTGTCTCACTTTCAGTCGTACTTGTCGCCACTCATTTGCATTCACTCGTTATCAACTACCATCAACCATTCCATATTCACTCCATTACTGTCCACATTTCAATTTCATTCTCTTCACTCTCCCTTTTTGCAGCCTTTCCAGGAGCTTTGCTAGAAGTAGAACATTTTTGATGTAGAGGCCAGAGAAACCGGAAAGTATGTTAATCATTTTATTCAAATATCTAACTTGAAAAAAAGGAAAGTGAAACATTGTTTAATTACAATATATTGACATAATTTTGTTAAAGAAAAAATTTGAATTTAACACTGGAAATTTGTAATTGGTTTGCCAGCCCCCCCCCCCCCCCCCCCCCCCCAAAAAAAAAAAAAATACACACTCAAAACACAACAGTGGTACCAGGGTTTTTGTTAGGAGGCCCATGTACTGTATAATTTTTATTATTAAGAATAGTTTTCTCTTTTTTATTAATTTGACATTGGCATACCGTAAATTTCACCAGGAACCCCCCCCCCCCCCTCCCGACACTGCCATTACTTCTACCAACAGTAATGCTATAATTCAAAATTTCACTTTCTAAATCCTTCTAATATAAACATATAATCATATTTGTACAGAGGATAAGATAAGAGGATAGCAAGCCCCCCCCCCCCCCCACTCCCTGTTTTCTTTAGTTGGGAAGCATCGAAACATGATTCTATGAAAGCTACCAGTTTGGATACGAAAGGCAATGAGGATTAGCAGTTTCCATATATTTAATGCATTTAGAGTGTTGTCTTTCAAACCTTCTTACATACAATACTTGAAGTAGCAATTATTTCATAATCTACAAAACTTCCCATACAGAAGTCCATAGAGGTAAATGAATTTTAACATGTATAATTATAATCAAAATATCATTTGATTAATTCAATCTTTGATATAGACTGAAAAAAGGAAGGACTGAAATTCACTTGGGGTTCTAGTGGGCAAACCTAAACTATTTTTTGTACAAGACTAGTTTAAATACTGACCGCATCTTAAATTATTACTGATGATCCCATTAAGACGATAGGCCTGCTGGAGCTCGGATCAGACAAAGTATGAAATAAGTAATACAATGTAATACAACTCGTGCTCATACCGGTAATTGAATAATACTCGGTTAAGTATGGGACATAAAATGACCAAACAACTTTGACCAGAGAATGTACTGGAAATAATGCTACTGAAACATATGTAATGTAGACTTATATTTCATCTATATTGACATTTAATTTTTAATCTAAATTACAATTGTGATATTAAGTCAATTATTCTTTTACAAGTCAACTGACGATGAAAAATATCTGTTTCAGATCTATAATTTTCTCCATGACATTTGTTCCACAAAAATGTATTGGGGGTACCTTCATGTATATTAGCACACTTGCTCGTATGAAGTGTAGTAGGCCCGCATCTCTAGATATGATCCCGTCAACATCTGTTCTTTGTTCCTCTCCTGAGTTTGCAAACCAGAATGCCTTCATCATCCACTGTAGAGAGGCATCATCCTACATGAGAGAAAACAAAGTAGGTACATGTACTTCAATTAAAAACTGATACTGATGGATACATATCAACCATAATACATCCTATAAACAGACTTTTATCAATCTTATTTTGTGTTCTTCTTCATCTTCATTGCTCAAGAAGTGAAAGTACCCCTTACAAAAAAAAATAATGAGGGGTCCTGTGTATACCCTACATGTAGTGCTTACAATGTGCATTTGATATGGCTCTTCTAAACACAGGACCTCCTGTAAATAAGGACAAATTTTCCTTTGTAAACATAGAAAGAGAAGACATCAATATTTGTATACTAGGTGCAGAACTAGAATAAAATATACCCTCCACTATATATGCTTGCAATGTCAACTTAGTTCCATTTCCTTTTGAGTGAATTAATAGGTGGTCGTTTAATATGTGTGTGCTAAATAACCTGATAACTGTACCTGCATGGGACTTTCTGCTTCATCTTGCAAATATAAGAGATGTTGTAATGTCCTCCTTCCAGCTCTTCAGTTTCAATCTTTTGGAACAAAAAGAAGAAGAAAATCAATACGACAATCAAGGCATCCCTTTCTCCTTAACAAAATAAAATAGATCTAGCATAATTCAAATTAATAGATATTTTTATGTCATGGTTGGCCTTAATTTTAATATGGTGTGGAAATCAACATTCCTATTTAATGAACCACAGTACAAAGTAAAACTAAATGGAAGATTTAACTTGTGCATCAAACAGTGGTTTCTATGGCCTATGAACACGAAGCAGTACTAAGTAGAATTAGTTTATTATAACAAGAAGAGGTGGACTACATACCATATAAGCAGAGGCGGCGCTCCGAGAGGGGGGGGGGGGCAGAGTGCCCTCCCATTTGGTCAAGTACCCTAAAAGTGCCCCTTTTTGCATAGAAAAAGTGCCCCTTTTTACATAGGAAAGTGCCCCTTTTACTCTGACAAGTGCCCCTATTAAGTTTTTAAAGTGCCCCTTCCCCTTTTAATAACTACCCCTTTTAACTTGGATAAGCGCACCTTATATCTTCACATGTGCTCCCTTTCATTTTTAATAAGTGCCCCTTTTTCTTATAAGTGCCCCCATTTAAAAATAGGCCCTTTCCCTTCTCATAAATGCCCCTTTTCATCTATGAAAATAGTTCCTTTTCATTCTCTTAAGTGCCCCTTTTCATCTCTTGTAAATGACCCTATTCACTTCTGAGAGATACTTGTTTTACTTTGACAAGCACCCCTTCCCCTCCTAGTCAGTACTCTTTTCATCTCTTATAAATGCCCCTTTTATTTTGACACGTCCTCCTTTTCCTTCCTATATAATGCCTTTTTTCCTTATAAGCACCCTTACCCCTTATCATAATTACCGGTACCACTTTTCGTCTTTGATAAGTGCCCCGTTTATTTAAACATGTGCCACTTTTTCTTTTTAATAAGAGCCACTTCCCCTTCTCATAACCCTTTTAACAATGATATGTACCCTATTTCCTTTCTTATAAAGAACCTATCCCTTTTTCATAAATGCCCCTTTTCACTGCTTATAAATGCCCCCTATCAAAATCTGATGGGTGCCTCTTTTCCGTCGACAAATGCCCATGTTCTTATCATCCCTGGTGCATGCCTCTTTGTTTAGGTGTAAGAAGTGCCCCATTTTCACCTCTGATAATTAGCCTTTGTACTTTGACACATGCTTCTTTTCTTTTCTGATAAGTGTCTTAACCCTTTCGATAAGTGTCCCCTTTTCCTCTCATCATTAAACGTGTCCCTAATTTCAAGCGACTAAAAGCAATTTCCCACAAAGCTCGCTCGCTACGCTTGCCCATAGTTATAGATGTTATAATTATGTAACTTATCACAGTTCTATTCAGTCTTCCGTTATGAGATTGTGCTTATATAACCCCATCAGGATTGGGTTTTCCTCTTTATAAGATGTAATTTTTCGCACTGCAAGCCAAAAACTGCAAAGTATGATACTTAAGCAATATCTTAAATGCTGTATTAAGAGAAACAAATATTGAAATCATCCCTGATAATGTAATCACAAAATAGGGGTATATACCAATGTCAAAAAAATGGTATATTTTCCCTCTGAAGGTGCCCTTTTTTCAAGAAAGTGCCCTTTTTGTTGGTGCCCCCCCCCCCCCCCCCCACTTTGGAAGTTGCTCCGCCCAAAGGCTCCGCCGCCTCTGCGTATAAGTAAACATAATTGTCGACTACCCTAGGGGTCTTCTCTTATACAACGTCCAACAAAAAATAGATTTATCAAATGAACTGCACACTTTGGAGAAGAAAAAATCTTTAATATAGGTCTAGATCTAGAAAAGTTATGACAATTTGACAAGCACACTGGACACACACCACATCTGAACATTAAATAAATGAATCCTAGGTCTAGTTTGTTTGTTTTTGAATATTTTTATTAATAAGTTCCAGGTTTACGTCTAAATGAAATATGGTTTGGAGCCGTTGGATTATCCATGGTCACAAACAATTTTGGTCTAAAAGTTGACAACGCACCAATGATGCAACTGAGCGAACGGATAGCACTTAGTCTTAGTAATACTAGTACTAGTATAGCCAACAGAGTCGACATCTACTAAAGATATAAACAAGAATTAACCCTCTTGGATTATTAAAGAAATCATACTTCATAGATTATTTTAAGGTGTAACGTTAAATCTAGATTTAAATTCAATGGATGATTGGTGAATTAGATTCACGATGACGATCAAATTAGGAATAAAACCTGATCAGAAAGTTTTATCTTGATGCAGATGAGCACCGAAATTCCCCAACGTGGGCCTGCCGGAACCCCGGGGCTCTAAAGGGTGACATGAAGGCAAACCGCAGTCAAACTACTTCACGACGATGAAAATCAAAGTGCAATTTCAAGAGAAATATTTTCCTAGCCTTTTCCCCCCAAATCTGTTGAGAACAGTCTCAAAATGTAAAGAAATTACAGTAGATCACGAATTACGGCTTTTTCAAATTAATGACTAAATTCTCTTAATCTACTGATATTTCAATCAATTACTCACCCATATGCATTCTCCGTGAACTAAATCTTCTCACTTTGTGCGAGTATAGCGCGCGTCGTGCATTCCCACCTCGATATGAATATTTAAGAGAATCGAGACTTTCCCCGACCCTGCCTAATGAATATTCATGATAAAACAGGAATCCGGCCTCGCCGTGGTACGAAAAAATAAGACGCAGGCGGCCGTGAGTGGAGCTCCCAGCCGCCTGCCTGGCCTGCGCCTGGACGGAGGACCTAGCCCTGCCCTAGCCCTACCAGTAGCACTGTGTAGCAAGGCACGTAGGCAGTCGCTTGCCCAATTGGTTGGTACACGTTGAAAAAGCAAAAATTCAAGATCAGTTCTGTAAAGAAACGTACCTCGAAAAACGTAAGAATTGTCTGACATTTCCTTGAATTCGGGATCCACTTTTTCTCCACATGGGCGCTGCCATCTTGGAAAAGGACATGCTAGTGTTCTGCACGCTAGATGGCGCTACAACTAATCTGCAAAGCGCATCAAAGAGATTCGATCTATGCTAATCTGGTTTTGTGCAGATATAAAATCATTTTGGACTTTCTACCGACTATGTCTTTTTATATTACCGGATTTACTTTATACTTCAGCAAAAAAAGCAGTAATTATTTTCACTTTTACAATAAAAATCATAAAACAAGTATTAGGCCTACCTGCAAATAAGTTTTACCAAAAATGATTTATAATTTGAATTGCTTTTGATAAAGAGAAAAAAATATGGTTTGTGAACTTGTCTATTTTGATCCTTCACAGAAGAAAGAAACAAAAAGAAAAAAAGAAACAAAAAGAAACAAAGAAACAAAAAGAAAGAAAGAAATATTGAACAAAGATAAAGAAAGGGGAAAAAAGAAAGAAAAGAGAAAATAAACAAACAAACAAACAGTTACACGGATCCACAATTAACTCCGCAAGATAATTATAGTCCCCCTTGAACTCAGAGACCTATAAGAGGATCCGGGTGGAGGCCCTGGGGCTCTCCTGACCTAAATGGCTTATATATACTGTATAAAGAAAAGGAAAATCTTGTAAGGGACCCCCCCCCATGATAATAACACGCATTTTCTTTTATGACAACTTAAAGTTTTCTCAGGATAGAAAGGAACCCCCCCCCCCTAGTCTACCCCTCCCCCTTCCTCCGACATCTATTCCTGGCCATTAATCAATGTTCTCACAAAAGCAGTGGTGTCATCTCATGCCATGGGGATCCCATTCCAACTCTTCTTATCTTGTGGTGGAGGCCTATACAAGCTTATGCAGCAGTGATTTGTTTCGACAATTACAGATATTAATTTGTTTATCGTACTAAGACAAAATATACTAACCGTCGGGCGTCGAAGAGGGAGTGGGGGAAGGGGGGGGGGGCATACTTAACCAAATTATGTTTGTTGGCAAACGTTTGGTGTTACTATAGTAAGCAACAAAATCTATTCATCATAATTATGTTGGCAAAGAATTTCGTTTATAATTATACTAGTTTAAAACATCATTTCTCTCGGGACGTAAGCCAAACATTAATTATGTACTACGTTCTACAGCAATGGCCCCAGGCGCGGATCCAGGGGGGGGGGCCGAGCGTGCCTTGCCCCCCCCCCCCCCCCCCCCGCAAAAAAAAAAAAAAAAAAAAAAAGGAGAGAGAGAGAAGGAAAAGAAGGGAAAGAGGAGAGAAAGGGAAAAAAAAGAAGAGGAAGAAGAAAAGAAAAGAGGGAAGAAGGAGATCGGGGGGAAGGACTTGCCTCCCCCCTCCCCCCCCCCCAATAAAAAAAATAAAAGAGAAGGAAGGAAAGGGAAAGAAAAAAGATAAAGAGGAGATAAAGGGAAGGACAAAATAGGAAGAAGAAAAGAAAAGAAGGGGGATATCAGTTGCAATTTTCCCGCCAACAAGTTGTGGATCAAGGGGGGGAAGACCCTAGCCTCCCCCCCCCCCCCGTCCCCGCTAAAAAAAGAGAGAAGGAAGGAAAAGGAAAAGAGGAGAGCTAAAAGGGAACAAAAAGAAGAGAGAAAAGAAGCGAAGATCAGTTGCGTTTAATCCCGCCAACAATGTGTGGAGCGGGTTGGGGACCAAAATGACCGTGCCCCTCCCCCCCCCCCCCCCCTGCAGCAAACCTAAAAGAGAGATAAGGAAGGGAAGGGAAAGTGAAAGAGGAGAGAAAGGGAAAGGGAAAAAAAAGAGAATGAAGAAAGGTAAGGGATATCAGTTGCAATTTTCCCGCCAACAAGGTGTAGATCGGAGGGGGGGGGGGCACTGGCATACTGATAGGGGAGGGGGGGGGGGGGGTTGGAGAAATAGAATTCAAACGTGGTTTATTTATAAATCCATAACGGTGGTTAACAAATAATGCTGAAATGAGATAATTTTCCTCACTTCATGCGTTTGTTGGAAAATGACAAATTCCTAAATTTACAGCCAGGCAAGAAAATGCTTCTTGAGATGCCTACATAATTATCAGGGCCCGCGGAACGGCGGGGATCGAGCCCCTTCCCCCATAGAAATAGAAAGAAAGAAAGCGAGAAAGAAAAAATAGTTAACTGCCAGTGTCACATTATAATGGGGTATCAAAATATGCTCATCTGACCATGATTAAAATTAATGCCTAAAATCCTAAGGGCTCTGCCCCCTGGATTCCACCTATAGGGCCCTAAGGCGGGCCCTTAGATGCTCATAATTATGACGGTCATTTAATGCCTAAAACCCCTGATTTCTGGGGGCTCTGCCCCCTGGACCCCAAGCCAAATAGTGTCCTGCTAGTGTCACAAATAATAAGGTATCAAAAATGCTCATCTGACCGTAATTAAACGCCTAAAACACCTGAGCTTCTGGGGGCTCTGCCCCCTGGACCCCACGCCAAATAGTGTCCTGCTAGTGTCACAAATAATAAGGTATCAAAAATGCTCATCTGACCGTAATTGAGTGCCTAAAACCCTTAAGATTCCGGGGCTCCGCCCTCTGAACCCCAAGCCAATTAGTGACCTGCAATTAGGTATCAAAATAATGCCCATCTGACCGTAATTAAATGCCTAAACTCCTGAACTTCCGGGGCTCTGCCCCCTGGACCCCGTCTAGGGCGCTAAGGCGGACCCCTGAATGCTAATCTGACCGTAAATTAAAACCTTAAACCCCTGAGCTTCCGGGGCGGACAAGGTATCAACATAATCTGACAGCAGGCGCGTAGCCAGGGGGGGGGGGGCGGTGGGGTGGTCCCCTAATAAACGCCGGCCAAAAAAGAGAGGAGTGTAAAGGAAGAGGACGTAGGAAGAAAAGGGAATAGACAAAGAACATATTTGAAATTCAGACAAGGATTAAGAGTCGAGAACGCTACAACGTATCGTCTTCTTTCTCTAATGAATTAATGAAACGTCAAAGCTTCCGCGCTTTGCGCGGAAGGGGGGGGGGGGAATTGATTTAGACAAGGATTAAGAGTCGAGAACGGTTACGACGAATCTTCCTCTTTCTCTAATGCTTTAATGAAAAGTAAAAGCTTCCGCGCTTTGCGCGGGTGGGGGAAACTAAATTATTTTCGAGAGCGGAACAACGAATCGTCTTCATTCTCTAAAAATTTAATGAAACGTCGAAGCGGGGGGAAAACTGAATTTAGACAAGGATTAAGAGTCGAGAACGGTACAACGAATCGTCTCTTTCTTTAATGATTTAATGAAACGTAAAAGCTGTATTCAGACGAGGATTATTTTCGAGAACGGTACAACGAATCGTCTTCTTTCTCTAATGATTTAATGAAACGTACAAGCTTCAGCGCTTCGCGCGGGAGGGAGGAGGGGAAAACTGAATTCAGATGAGGATTAAGAGTCGAGAACGGTACAACGAATCGTCTTCTTTCTCTAATGATTTAATGAAACGTAAAAGCTTCCGAGCTTTGCGCGGGAGAGGGGGATGAATTATGACGAGGATTAAGAGTAAAAAACTGTACAACGAATCGTCTTCTTTTTCTAATGATTTAATGAAACGTAAAACCTACCGAGCTTCGCGCGGGAGGGGAAAAACTATTTTCAGACGAGTAGGCACGTACGGAAGGGGGGGGGGGAGGGGGTTAGGGGGTTGACCCTCCCCCTCTTCGGTTTTTTATGTGTGTATTTTGGAGCAACCCCCCCCCTTTTCTGTGATTTTTTTTTTTAAATGTGCCAATGGCTGACCTAAAAAGGTGACCTCACCCCCCCCCCCAACGGAACAAAATGTCAAATTTTCAAATTTCGAGACCAAAAAAAAAAAAAAGTGTCCTCTTCCCCCCCCCCCCCGCTTATTTAGCGGCTGGCTGAGTCGTTACGATTGTTTTCGGACCAAAAAAAAAAAAGTGGGCCCCCCCCCTAAGAAATCCTGGATCCGCGCCTGAATGGCCGGCCCTATATAATTATAATTATCTGCATATCTGTCTGCACCACCAAACAAGCCGTGCATAACTCGCAATGACTTTCAGAAAATCAAATCATGGGACAGTTTCAATCCAAGTCGGATTCACGCACATTTCAAATGGTGCCGGGCAAGGCTAAATACAAGTAGGTTTATTTTTCGAAAGTCTTTGCGATCATAGCTATAATTTATGTATATCCCATCGTCGAGTGTAATCATTCGCCTACATAACTACCCTCTCCCAGTCTTCCATAATATTATTATCCTCTTCACTATTCCCCAACCGTGTCTGTCTCCTCTCTTCTCTCTCCTTCTGTCTATCTATTGAAGGGAACCTTAATTACAAGCATAATGCTTCCAAGGTTTCCTCCTCATTACTGCAGATTATTGTTAGCATCATTTGTATTCAATGACTTGCCATTAAATCGTTTTTATTACTGTTGTATCAATCGAATATTATGTACATGTTTTGTTACCTTGTATATGCCTTACTTTGTAAATTCTTTTTATATGCAGTTAATGTGGAAATAAAACCTAAATTAAAAAAAAAAAAAAATCTCTCCTCCCCCTTTCTCCCCCCCCCTCTCCCCCCTCCCCCCTCTCTCTCTCTCTCTCTCTCTCTACTCTCTCTGTCTTCATCTTGTTCTCCATCACTCTTGTTAAACTTAGGATTCACTTGACTCAACCATCCTTTAAATCTGCTTGAAAATAATCATCAGATCCATCTAATTTCTTTTCAGTTTTCACACATGAATCTTTAATAAAGAAACCCTCAATCCCATTTTCTTATGAACCTCCTAATTCTGGAACTGACTTTTCGTTGCACAATTCTTCTTTCACGGTAGATCATATATCATAATAATTCATGTTTTTATAGAAGGGGAAATAAAAGAAAATATTACATTTTTTGAATGGCAGTATACGATGGAAGACTCTCATAAATCAATTCGAGAACAATCTAGGCCTATCCAATAATATAAAATGATTCCATGCATAGGATTCATGTTCGGATTACATAATACGTGATCGTGATGCTCGCAAATTCAATTGATGATTTAATAAAAACATAACCGACCCAGTTATTGAGAGACTAAAACTAAAACGGAATGCGAGAGATATTAGAATATTATCAGTAGACCTATAGACAAACGTGTCGTTGAAACTTCATCTTGCACTGCGTGACGTCATCTACGGGCCATCTGATTGGTGGAAAGTTTAAGTCTCTCAAAGATTTATATCTAGACGCTGGTTCCGATAAAATTTTTATTTTAGACGAATCCCGATTGATTAAGTCTTAAAGACTTGAAATATTTTAAGTCACAAAATGGATTTAAAATTTGAGTCCTAGAAATTAGTCTTTGCGATAATTTTTTTAAATCAGATATGGCGGATTGTTATGTTGATTAAAGTTGTATGCACTCTCCGATCTCCATGAATAAACCAAGAATAAATATATAATGAATAACTGATAAATGAACTTCCTTTGTCGAAAAGTGCATGATTTGCCTGGAATAAGTATAGAGCGTATTCGGCTATTGGCTATTTTGGTCAAAGGAACTAACAAAACAGAATCAAGCTAGTCTAGTTTAGTCCCGTTAAATTATACACATTTATTTAATATGAGCACTTTTATCTTAAAATTTTAATTTATTTCATATACTTACAATGTACAGGAAGGAGTTTGACATGTTCGAAACAAAACATCAGTGAAATTAAGTTTTTGTCTAGGCCTAGACTTTAAAGTGGGAATCCATTGACTCGGGACGACTTCTCTTAATTATTGTCAAATAAAAATGCTTTTCTTGACATATATTTCTAAATCTTTGGCACTATGTCTTGTTGTCTATTTGTAATTCCCAATTTCCAGAAGTCCGTGAGGGGCCTAAATACTGATAAAGATGGCTGTTAGTATGTAGACCTTTCCAATAAAATAACTTTAAATGCTTTTTTTACTTCTACAGAGCTTCTCTGCGGGATACAGTAATACCGAGGTGCTATCTATAACTTTTGCTCAAATAAGTCTAATATTGTGTATTACAGAGGTGAATCGTTTGGATAGGAAGGGGTGCACGGGTCACGATCACAAACAAAAATGTGACACGAGAATGTGACCCGATTATAAAT
>JAVYIG010010912.1:0-65101 GCA_035222895.1 Strongylocentrotus droebachiensis | reverse complement strand
TTTGTTTGTTTGTTTGTATTGGGTTTTTACAGACGTGTATCAATCCGATATGATTATTTACGTCTGGGGACCGACCTTTAAACGTCACCATCCGAAAGACGTGACTCAGTTTCGAACATGTGTCCTCGGCTGAATCAGTTTGTAACTTCCACTTTTAGCTGGATTACAGGCGCACGCCACAACGCCTAGTTGGGAAAGACACGCGTATAGTCTCATCAGTGTACACCCCTTTAATATGAAACTATCCCGGCCACACTAATAACTATTTTATATCTCAATTTAGAAATCTAGCCATCTGATTGGTCGAAATTGGAGTCGTGATTTTAGCCATGCCCCGCCTACCAGTCAATAGTCTTTTGAAGCTTTCAAAAGACTATTGACTGGTAGGCGGGTATGAGTGTTGCGGCTTACTTGATAATTTTGTTAATGCACGTAGATCTAGACTGCATAGGGATATATAAAAAAAATGACCTTACCCCCCCCCCCCCCAGACTAAACAAAAGGTCGATCGGTCAAATTTTCAAATTTCGGTACCCAAATAAAGTCGGGCCACGGTTTTGTTTGTTTGTTTGTATTGGGTTTTTACAGACGTGTATCAATCAGAAACAAAAGGTCGATCGGTCAAATTTTCAAATTTCGATACCCCCCCCCCCCCTTCCCCATTTATTCAGCGGCTGGCTTAGTCGTTGCGAATTTTTTGGCCCGAATTCAAAATGTATAACCCCCCCCCCCCCCCCCACACTTGAAAAAATCCTGCGTACGCCACTGCTCATAGCAGTCATTATTACTATAAGTTATTCGCATTCATTGCGTGCTGCCAACTCATGGCTACATGCTCCAGAAATTTCCATCGAAACCATACCACAAAGGCCGAACGTGCCGAAACTAATGATCAATTTTTCTCAGTATAGTTTCATTATCGTTTCTTATATTGAAAGTGCAATTTGATACATGACAACATTCTGCTACTTTGAACATATTCCCTGAGCGTCACGTTGTTTTGTTGTTGTTGATGTTCTTTCTTTCATGAATCAGTTTTCCGTGCTCTAAAATGTGCTAATCTGTGTATGTGATTTGTTTAATTCATACGATTCAACGTGCCCTGCATGCTCAGTTCATGCATAATCAGAATCTGCAGAAGTAATATGAGTGCGCGTGCACGCAGAGGGCAGTACACCGTTTCTATGAATTTGATCACAGTTAGTCGAATAATAATGAGTTTGATAAGCCTGGATTATGGCATGAGGGGGGGGGGGGGCACTGGAGACGGGGGGGGGGGGGGGGGGACACCAGGTGAATAAATGTGCGATACTAGGGCCATAATTGGGGAGAATGTGAGATGGGGTTATCTTATTTTGTTCACGTGCCGCTCCCATCTCCAGGTCAGGCGCGTAGCCAGAGTTTGATGTTTGGGGGGGCACATACATGTAATCGATCGAGGTAAAAAAAAGGGGTCTACAAAATTTCAACCGATCCTGGAAATTTTAGGGGGGGCACGTGCCCCCCCGTGCCCCCCCCCCCCCCCCCCGTGGCTACGCGCCTGCCCATCTCCCTTTCTGTCTTTCTCTCTTTTTTTCGTTGCCATTTCAAGGGAGTGAGGGAGAGCAGTTATTGAAACAAGCCTGGTGCATGTTAAAGATATAGTTGAACATTGTGTCATGGTTCATTAGTCTTGTTTTGCAATTTGGCTCAGATTGTAGAAAAGATTTTTGAGACAAACAGTAAACTATTATTGATGTTCTTATAGTTATCTTACCAGGGGCGACGATCCCGGGGGGGGGGGGGTGGGGGGAGGGGGGGGGGCACGTCTTACTCATTTTTTTAAAGGGGGATCGTCCCTCCCCCCCCCGAAAATTTGAGGAAAATGCAAAATAAAAATGTATAGCAAATACTGACTAATGACTGCAACACACTTTTAGGTTCTGGAGGGTGTTGGGTCGGGGCAATTATATCATTTGCATATTCGTAACAAGGGCCTAAGAGTGCAGCGTTTAGACAAATAAAAGGGCAAAAAACTTCTCACTCGGGAGCTTACGCTCCCTCGCATAATATCCTTTAATATGTACAAGTAAATATTGTAGAAAAGTGAAGTGGGAAAAAAAGCATATTGCTTGTTTTTTATACTATAGTTTTGCTAAGGATCAATCTATTTTTTTTAATTCAACAAAACTTCAAAAACTTGTGAGGGGGTAGTCACCTCCGTCACCTTCACCTCTCTCGTTCACTATAGTGAACGAGAGAGCATATATAGCATATATGCTCCCGCGCACTGATGTACTAATGGGGGGGGGGGAGGGCTTGGGGCAGTTGCCCCCTCCCCCAATAAAATTCAAAAGTGGTTCATTTCTAATTCGATACCAGTTGATTTACAAATGTTACTAAGATGGCATGATTTTTCCCTGAGCTCCCGAGGCTCTGCCCTTTAGATCCACCAGGGCCTCAAGGCGGGCCCCTGGATGCACATCTGACCGTAATTAAATGCCTAAAACCCCTGAGCTTTCGGGGGCTCGGCCCCCTGGAACCCCACTCCAAGTATAGTGACATGCATGCCAGTGTCACAAATAAGGTATCAAAATATGCTCATCTGACCAAAATTAAATGCCTTTAACCCCTGAGCTTCCGGGGGCTCCGCCCCCTGAACCCCACGCCAATTTACGCTCTACTTACTTCGCTCACTTTTCTCCACCTGATCGTAAATACTCAAGCCCCCCCCCCCCCCCACTACTAAAAAGAAAATTCGCCGGGCCTGCATTTAACATGTAAGATTGGCGGTGATGCGGATTTTGTTTCCCCCCCCCCCCCTCCCCCAAACTTTTTTGCTCATTATACTCTCTAAATTTGAAAGTCTTATTTTTAAATCTTAAAGTCTTTACTTTTAAATCTAACAGAGACTGATATTAGTGACGAACCCTTTGGGATTTAAAATAAGTCTTTATTAAGACTTAAAATTTTAAAACCACAAAAGACTTAAAATATAAGTCTCTTAGATTTAAAATTTAAATATTTTCAGTTTTACCTTTAAATCTTTTCAAGGTTTATTTAAACATAAATCTTTTATATTTCAAGTCTTTAAATATTTACTTTAAACCTTTCTTGGATTCATTTCAAAAATAAGTCTTAGCTAAGACTTAAAATTTTAAGTCCCTGAAAGATTTAAAGTTTAAGTCAATTGTATTTATATTTCAAGTCTTTTAGATTTACTGGTCTAGCTGAGCCATTAGAACCATTTGGTAAAACTTCTAACCAGTTGAACGGCAACAACAATTCAATACTGGTACGTCTGTATTTTCAATGTAAAGGCATCGGTAATAAGTAGACTTATACATAATTTAATTAATCGAATTTTTTTTCATATACTTGTATTTTATTGAAATTATTTTAGTTCATAGTTAATGTTTCCCTTATTCATGTTTAATTAAATGTAATTCATACGAAGTAGCGAAATGTCCTAATAACTGGTAATTTATATTTGTAGTATTTTCGAAATGAATTGCATATACCTAAATCATCAGTAATTAAGAAATGTGCTGTTAATTCAGATAAATTGTTAAAAAAACATAGATCTGCACGCACCCCATATTCAATATGCAAATTAATTGGTGTCAGCTGATTCAACTGGAAATATGCCAACAGTCAGTCATCAACTGGTGCAACTGGAAATATGCACATCTGATTGGCGAGAAGTTTAAGTCTCCCCAAGATTTATATCTAGAAGCTGGTTTCGATAAAACTTTTAGTCGAATTCCCAATTTATTAAGTCTTAAAGACTTGAAATATTTTAAGTCTCCAAATGGATTTAAAATTCATATCAAAAGTCATATCAAATGAGTTTAATTGTATTATTGTTAATATTATGTTGATAGAATGTACTAGAACTTTCATGCAACAATGAGGCTTTAATTTGTATTTTATCTATTTATTAGACTTATATTTTAATGTTTAACTTAAATGTTTGCCTATACATTATGCATGTGTTTTATAACATGTCTTCATTTAATTACATCTGCTTATTTGTTTAAGATAACTAAAATCTTTGTTCTTATCGCTACTGCAAATTCTTTGCGTTGATCTACATTTCTGAATTAAGGATGCACGACGCATAACTACATGATCGAAAAAAAATGATTTTTATGATAATTTTGTCCAGGTTTCTCGATTTTACAAAGTATTGTATGCTAATAGTAGGTATAGCACACCAAAAATAATTACAACAAACACATGTTATTTGATGGTTGCAAATGATCAAGCTTTATGAAAGCTTCCAAAAACAAAAAACAGAATTGAAATCGGTCAATGCGTTGTGATTTTATACCATTTTTTTGATATAGCAAAATTACCAAAAAACCTGCCAGAATTGGTCAAATTGTCAAAAATGGCATCATTCGACAAAGTTGACAACTTAATTCATCACTTTCTAGGACACAAATAATAAATTAAATTATCAGACACTAATATATCACCTTTGTGGTAAATAATACAAAAAAGAAATTTCATATATCTATTACCGTTTTGAAAACAGAAGCCAACAAAATAAGTAATTTTTGCCATTTTTGCGAATCTGCAGATATAAAAAAGTTGTGAAAATAACTAAGTCCGCCTAATTAATATGCGCATATGTAATCAAATCAAAACCGAACATGATACATCAGTGAAACCTATGTCTATCAGACAGGTATGGAAATATATTTCATTTGTAATAAAATCATGAATATTCATCAAATATGCAAATTAGGTCATTTCAAAGTCAAACTGTTCATTTTGGGGGCATTTTTTAAATCATATATTCATAGATTATATTTACACCAAATATTGACCTTAAATTCCTAATATTTTTGCACACATGGCTGAAAAGACAATATTCTAATTCAATAATAAACATATTTTCCGCATGCCTATAACAATGAAACAACACAGAAATGTAGTTAAAGGTATGCTTGAAATATATGGGAAATAAAAATTCAAAAATATTGTTTAGTTTTTTTTAAATACATTTACAAAAATTGCTATTTCTACCAACTGACTGCTGTTGTGTGTGTGTGTGTGTGTGTTCGCGGGGCAGACTGTTTTCACAGGCAGTGTGATATCACCCTAATGCTAACCCAAGCACGGCATGCTAACACAGAAATACTCGTTGGACAATTAATGTGCATAGCGATTAGTTATTTTACTGAAGGGAGGGTGGACATGAAAACGCTATCTGTAATACATATATTTCATAAGCAAAACAAATTGACAATACGGAAAAGAATGGGCAGGGAAATATGTGAAAACATGCAAATATCCTTTTTTTCTCTTTTTCATTAGCTCATTGCTCACTGTATTCTTGAAGGTTCCTTGTTTTTAGTCTTTACTGAAAAGTGTGAATTTCTATAAAAAAAAGCAAACGGAGCAGCAGCATGAAAATGGGCAAGTTGGTGATCCTATACCATGTTCCACCGTGGGTTTATTAGGTTATATGAATTAGTACATGAGATTATTTATATAGTGGATATGGCTTTCATTATTTTTCATTAAAAAAGGGGCCTAAATAAGAGATAGGTCTAATCACTAACTTCAAATAATTAATATGCTAAAAGGCCTATATATAATGATGTAAAAAACACATATTTTTCTACTATGTTCAGTTTAAATTCACTTCGGTTTCTTGTTTTGTATATTTAGTGCCTAATCTTTATATAATCGCTTCGTTCTTAAAATGAAACGCCGAGCTATTGCCATTTGTAAACGAGAGTCACTATAATGTAAAAATATCATGATGTCCTCTTCCTGAGAAATATTAACGTCTGACATTAACATGGCCCCGGAACGTGGCCCTTTCTATTAGTACTTTGGACATTCAATCCATCAAAAAATCTTTGACCGTTTCTATATATGGTTGGACAGCTGTCAGAGAAACATGTGGGATGATGCCTATGGTGTACGTATGCCGTTGATGAGTCCAGACACTCCCAAGTATAGTCGCCTGCCTAAGAATATTTGAATTTGTCTTCCCAATTTACAAGAATATTTTGAGATAACGTTTGGTTGAAGGATTTTTAATGCCGATTGGATATCATTCCATCTTTCTTGCCAAAGTAACTTTAAACTGCACAACATTAGAATTGTCTATTTAAACAACATTAATTTGTAATGCATTCCAATTTTCTGAGTTAATTAAATCCTTTTCATTTCCCACTATCCCACAGTGGCCTGGAATCCATTCCAAAGGGATTTCGATCCCGCTATATTTTAATTGGGTAGTTATTGTAAATATTTCTGTGACAAAAGATTCGTCATTGAAATGTTAAGGCCGTGAGCCGGACGGTCAGTCACTAAAAGTGACGGCACTTGAATATATATTATTTTGTTTCTTCGATCCATTGTCTTTGAAGAGCAAGAACAATGGCAGCCAACTCGACTCTATACGAAAGGTATAATTCGTTAATCTTTTTTTCATTGGTGTATAGAAAAGTGTGAGATATCCACCCCCGGATAACCACCCCAGTCAACTACCCCCTAGGACAACTACCTCCTAGTGCAACAACCCTCTAGGACGACTTCCCCCGGGACGACTACCCCCCCGGGACAACTACCCCCGGACAACAAGCCCCGGACAACTACCCCCTACTACAACCACCCCGGACAACTAACCCCAGAAAACTACTTCCCAGACAACTACCCCCTACGACAACCATTCTCTAGGACAACTACCCCCGTACAACTATTCTAGGGGGTAGTTGTTCGGGGGGGAGTTGTCCGGGGGTAGTTGTCCGGGGGTAGTTGTCCTAGGAGTTAGTTGTCCTAAGGGTAGTTGTCTGGGGTTAGTTGTCCCAGGAGGTAGTAGTCCTAGAGGTTGGTTGCCCTAGGGAGTAGTTGTCCTAGGGGTTATTTGTTCTAGGGGGTAGTTGACTGGGTGTGATTATCCGGGGGCGGATGTCCAGGGGGTAGGTGTCCGGATTCGATAAAAAGCAGCCGAGCATTGGCCATTCTGTATATTACCATTCAAGGTATAATAGAAAGTTTTGGTATGGGGTCATGAATTTGGTTCAAATGAATATATTTTTGTTTTTGTTTTGTAATGTTCTTTATTGTGTTCATTCAATACATCAATCAATTCATACATGTACATCTGTGTTACATTTTATCATTCAATACATAACATCGAATCATACATCATTTAACTATATAATAACATTATAACTATATTATGTCATCATTTTAACTATATAATATATTGGAAGCATATTATATTCGATCCTACAATATTTAGTGATCGTTGTCGCGGTTGAAATCGAGTCTAAAGTTCGGAAATTGTAAATGTAAACTCTTTTTGTTGTATAGCTCCCTGTCAAGGTCAATATATTAATTAAGCTATGAAACAACTTTTCTTGACTAAAATCGACCGATGTGCTATTCCCGTTGGAAATTATATATATCACAACTACATATTCTGATATTTTCATGGTCGCAGCTACCATTGTACGGCCGCAACGTATAGGCGCTATTTGAAATTTATCAAAATTTACTGGGAGCACTAAGTAAATTATGATATTCAATTTTTCGCGAAAGCAGAAGGGTTTTAGGGATTAAATTTTCTAGTGCTTATAATACATCCACAGGGGCATCCAAATATATCAAAATTGTAAAGAATCACTATCCACCCAATTGTCAAAATTTCCCAAAACTGTATTGTTGCTGTCTGACTAGTACATTGTGCATGGTGCATAAATGTTTTCACTTTTGATTTTGTATATCAAGAACACCATGAAATCAACGCAAGCCAAGGTGAAGTGCATCAAAGTCAAAGACGGACAAGGAAATCGGAAATCCAACAATTATTTTCATATTTTATGGCACAGTTCATCAACTGATGAAGATAGATCCATTTCTGGAGGTCTCCTATGATATGTGAGTTTTTAAAATGTTGAATGCAGTGTGTCAAAACCCAATCAGAGTCAGCTAGAGTGATGAGCTCGCGTGGAGCTGGAGCTCCGGCCTTCATCCGGGGAATTCCCCAATCGTAAACAAACCCGGCCCTGTATTGTAATACTATACTAACAAGTACGACAAGAGCTCGAGGACTGTATAGATTCTATAATAAAGCTGTACTCAATGGAAGAAGAAGAAGAATAGGCTCAGGCTGTATGCTATTAGGTCAAAATGTTGTTCAAGGAAGTATAGAGTTCATACCATTGGGTTTTCAGGGTATTCTAAAGTTGAGCCATTTTTTCAAATCATTTGTTTTATGTATTTTTGTACATAGACTATATTAAACAATGAGTAATCATGTAATAACATGATATTTAATTGATACTAGCCATAGACTAGGCTTAGATGTATTATCAGGATAATATAGTAATTAGATCTAGACCTAACGTACTAGAATAACTGTAACTAGTGTGGTGAAATATTTTGTGCACAATTACTGAATTAGATTCTGTTTACATCCAGTGATCAGGGTTAATATGATCTTTACTTTGTTTACTTTTCTCCAGGCCAGTGTTCACTTTGTAACCCTAGTTCCACCTGTATAGCCTCTCAGAATTACTCTAATTAATATTGCTCCCTCTTACTTTTGTTATCATCATTCCTCCTTCATGCTTTACATTCCCAAGTTGATCCTTCTCTTTGTTATAGAATACCATCTCACTATGCTTCACCTCACATGTATTTGCATACTTTCCTTCTTCCCCATTAGTTGATTTAGCTATTGAATATTTATGTTGTACATTCTCAAATGTGAGTGGACCTTTCCTTATGAATATGTAATACATTGTTATTTTAGAGTTGATTTGAATATTTATGTTGTATGAATTGAACATGCTAAGATGTGCAAATGGTTCTAGGACACTACCCCCTGGACATCCACCCCCCCCCCCCCCCCAACCTCTCCCGGATAACCACCCCCAGCCAACTACCCCCTAGGACAACTAACCCCCTAGGACAACTAACCCCCAGGGCAACTACCCCCCAGGACAACCACCACCCAGGACAACTACCCCCAGGACAACTACCCCAAGACAACTACCCCCCAGACAACTACCCCCTAGGACAAATAACCCCGAACATCTACCCCCGGACAACTGCCCCCTAGGACAACTACCCCATGGACAACTATCCCCTATGACAACCATCCTCTAGGACAACTGCCCCCCGGACAACTATCTAGCTAGGGGGTAGTTGTCCAGGGGGTAGTTGTCCTAGGGGGTAGTTGTCCTGGGGGTAGTTGTCCTAGGGGGTAGTTGTCCTAGGGGGTAGTTGTCCTAGGGGGTAGTTGCTACTTCAGTATCTTTGGAAGCAGTAAAATCCGCAAACTGAATGGTAGTAAGCCATAGTCAGAGGTATATCATGATCGTGATAACTCCTACCGCGAAATTTATTTTCATTATATTTGATACATGTATTTAACATATCAAATACTTGAATTTTGTAATATCAATATTACCAGTGAGACGAAGCCAAAAACACCAGACATTTTTTACAAGGAAAACAATAATTGGAATGAGCAATGATAACTACCATTGTTTGTTTTTCTTTCTTTTATGCAGATTTGTCAGCCTGGAAGATGGCGAACCGCAGCTATGACACTCAGCATGAAAGTTCAGATGATAGCAACAAAACAGCCTATCGTGGTTGTGTCTCAAAGACCATTCACGTAATATGCATGAAAATCCTTCCATTTATTCTTAACAGAGACAAATATCATTGGTGCTTATTCTTTTTATGATTTGTGTTATATATTTTGTTTAAGTTATCTCTTCTTAGGGGGCATTTTAACGTTTTGATTTTGTTCAATTTTCCTTTTGTTTTGTTTGTCTGTGAGGATGCAAGGTAGGTCACATGCAACATTGTGCAAATGCAAATGGTGAAGCAAAGATGTATTTGATGTACACATGTTTATATAGCATTCTTTAATAAAGGGAAATTCAACCTCAATAGCAAATTTGCTCTAAAAGGGGAAGAAAAATTCAGATAAGCAGATTGGTAAAAGTGTGAATGAAATCACACAAACGGTAAGAAAGATAATATGAATTTGTTAATGTTATCACAGAAGCGAATTTTTAAATTGGACAAATTTGTAGTGTCACTGCGATATAAACTAGTGCCTGACATCTCCTATTTTTCCAACTGACTAAATGACTAAAATGTTAATTTTTCAAAAAGTATTGTCTAAGGTTCTTTTTCTTTTTGGAGGACCTTTAATAATGCACCATCCATGTTGAATAATGCCCCAAGCAAGAAGGCACAGACATTGATACTATTTCAGTAGCAAACAAGATAGTTGACCGTGAACACGTCACAATCCACTGTCCTTATTGCCAACTTTAGATTCGCATGTATTTAGAGATCACATATTTCAAACATTCATAACTTCTATATTATTTATCTGATTTATTTTGACCTTTTGTCATTCTGTTTCTCTAACTTTTCTGCCTCCATACAAATGGAATTTGTTGTTAGATCTCCCTTTAAATGGGAATAAACTCCACGAACCACCTCTTTAGTTTACCGTAAATGAGATTAATACTATGTGAACTACATGTACTGGTATCTTTTCTCACTGTTTTCTTATCCTAGTATAGGAGCACAGACTCTCATATACTGTAATATGACCAACTTGCAAGTGACTTTGGCCAAATATTAAATTTTAACAATTTAGAATAGGCAGAAACATAGCTATGAACTCGGACCTTGCCTTTCCTTTACCTTTTTTTTTAATATTAAAAAAAAAAATACTGTTTTTGTTTTTGATTTGTTCATTTCAGTCAATTCCATTGTGTGTTATCAATGATGTTTTGTCTTAATATGCCAGGTGACAGGTGTATTGCACATTGTGGCTGGAGCTCTGTGTATAGTGTTTGGTATTTCAGCCATCATTCTCCAAGCCAAGGTCTCGTACCTAGGCCTCCCTATCTGGGGAGGGTTACTGGTGAGTCAATACAGATAATACAAAAAGTAATATGATGTCAAATGGATTATTATTAGGACAATTCTGTCAGAGTGTCCTTTTTCCAAATATTTCATCCGAAAGTGAACAATGTTTGAATGATGATACTTTCTTGTATAATAATTACCAGTCATATCAAGACATTTCTCATTCATGGATGACATTTTTTGATAAATGTTACATGCCTTACAGGAAAAATTGCATAGAATTGCCCTTAGTATCGAGGGTTTGCACCGACATGAAAAAGCGGTATCTTATCTCATACTAAAAGCTACGGTCACAAAGGTTCGTACGAACGAGGCGTTCGTACGAATCTCCGTTTTTCCATTGTCTTTCCGAATTTCCATTGTCTGAAAATCTTTCGTACGGCGTTCGTAGCAGTTTTTAATGGCATTTGTGACCGAAGCTTTAGACAAAAGTCAAAAGTACACTATATGGTTTGTAAAAAAGTACCTGGATGACCATGCTTCAATATCTTATCAATTTTTGGAATGCGTAAACACATAAAAGATGAATCTCAACAGCTGATTATTTTCATATTTCTCTGATTGTTTTCACTTTCATTTTTTTCTTCACAGATCTTCATAGTAACTGGGTCAATAGGTGTTGCTAATTACTTCAATCCTACGAGCAAGAAAATTGTAAGTTATCATATGATAAAGCTTCCTCTTTGCATATGATAAATTACATGGTGTAGACTCTATATTCTGTTTTTCAATGCTTGCAGGATTTCTACAAGCATTAAACACTATGAACATGACAGACAAAGAAAGCGGACAAAATATTCAGTTCCTCAGGTAGACAAAGGAACATCCCTTCACTGCTATTATATAAAAAGGTGAATATGCATGTGACACCTGTTCTACACATGTTTACATAATAGCAGTGAAGGGATGTTCCTTTGTCTACCTGAGGAACTGTATATTTTGTCCGCTTTCTTTGTCAGTCATATTCATAGTGTATTGTATGTATTGTATTTATTAAACATCATTGATGTACATCAATATTCTGTTTATAGACATAGTTATAATCACTTTACAATGTAATGCAACAATCGATATATAAAACATAATATAAAACATTTACAACACCTTTCTAAATAAACAATAAGTCATGCAATACGAAATATGTAAATGAGAACTAAAACAAAAGCATAAGATTGTACACGACTACTTTGTTATAACACATAGTATCTAAAAATTACCCCTCATTGCAATTATGTTTTTGGTGAACAAAGAAAAACTATCTATTACAACTTCATTATCTAATCTCATTATAAATATGAATTTTTCTTGACTATCCAAATTACAAAAATTTTCTTCCAGATTACTAATTGTTTCTATAAAATCTACTCGTAAATCTTTATACTTGTCACATTTCATAATTATATGGAATTCATCTCCTACAAGATTCATATTACAGTCTTCACAGAATCGTAGTTTCGAGGGAGTTTTTTCTGGTCTTTTATACCTTCCTGTTTCTATGGGTAAGTTGTGCGCGCTTAGACGTAGTTTGGTGATATTTTTTCTTAAATTTATATTTGGTATATGAGATAAATACTTTTCTTGCTTGATTGAGTTTTTAAATTGTCTGAGGGTTCTGAGTTTATTTCCTTTACGGGTATCCCTATCATCAAATAAGTCTAGTTTTAATTGTTCATCAAATCTCCTTTCCAAACAAAGTTTACATAACTCGACAAAATCTTTATGAGAAATTTGTATATTTTCAGGGTCCAATACGGTCTCATTTCCATTATTACAAATATTTAGTGAACTAAAGATATCCCGAATTGACATTAACCAACAGCTTTGTTCGTTATTTACTAATTTTTTGTTTTCTTCAAAAGATTTATAGACAAGGCCATTTTCATCCAAACTCCGTATTCGTATCCAATATTTGAGCATGTTTATTGCAATTTGAATAAGTTGAGGATGCCTTCCAATTTCAGCTGAAACTGCTAAATTGCTGCATTTGCGGTTTACCCCTAAGATATTTTTACAACACTGAATGTGTACTTTCTCAAAATCGTTTTTATAATACAGTCCTGTTTTCCCTGTTTCTATTTGAAGAATTTTCTTCATGTCTATTGCACTAGCACCCCAAATTTCGGATCCATAAAGCAAAATTGGTTGTACAGTTGCATCAAACAGGTGTAATAAGGTTTTAATACTGGGCGTATAATTGCCGAAAGATTTATAAAGTTTAAATAATGCTCTCCTGGCCTTATCCGCTAAGTCCCTTGTCGCCATTTTGAACGATCCATTATTACTAAAAACAATGCCTAAATATTTCATTTCCTTTACCGAGGTAAGTTTTTCCCCGTTTATTTCAAAATCACTCTTATCATTCAACCTGCCTGACTTATTACATATCATTATTTTAGTTTTGGTGACATTAACATTCAACATCCAAGAGTTACAATATTGAGTGAATTTATCTAAACAGTATTGCATTCCTTGAGGGGATTTAGAAATAATTGCTAGATCGTCTGCATACATTATGCAGTTCAAGTCCTTGTCATGTAGCGTTACTGGTTCACTAACTGAGGTATCAAAAATATCTACAACATCATTTAAAAACATATTGAATAATGTCGGGCTAATGACACACCCTTGTTTTACTCCGGTATTCGTATTGAAACACGAGGTGACGCCCTCGTCTAGTTTTATGGATACTTTACATTTTAAATACATGTCATGTAGCACTCTCAGAAAATTACCACCAATGCCTTGTTTTAACATTTTATACCAAAGACCATCCCTCCAAACATTGTCAAAGGCTTTCCTTAAATCTATAAAACATATATATAAACCTTTCTTATCATTCTTTGCCCGGCCTCTTACATATTTATCTATTATTGTTTTTAGAACAAACATGTGGTCAGACGTTCTGTAGCCCGCTCTGAACGCAATTTGATTGGGTTTATACAGTTCATTGTCTTCAAGGAACTGTACTAAACGTCGGTTTAAAACCGAACAAAATAATTTGCCAAGACAGCTGGATAGGCATATTCCTCGATAGTTTGAGGGGTCACATACAGACCCACTTTTATAAAGCGGTTTTAGAAGGCTCACTGACCAGTTTTCAGGGAAACAACCACTAATTAAGATTAAGTTAAATATCTTTGCTAAAATCGGTGTCAAAACAAATCGGCTTGCCTTTAGCATTTCGTTTAAAATTGAATCATTTCCTGGGGCCTTATTTCTTTTCAATTTTTCAATACATCCTAGAACTTCGTTTGGAGTTATCCTAAAATCTAAAGATGAGAAGTTTTTTTGCAGTATTGCGTCGTCCGTAAAGTTTTTAATTTCTTTTTGTTCTTTTGATAGTTTTGGATTCTTGTTCATAAGGTTCTTGAAATAGTCAAACCACATGTTTGGTTGTATACTGTTTCCAGGTCTTTTCTTTTCAGTGTGTAAATTTTCTAGATCCTTTATCAGATTCCAATATTCCTTAGGGTTTTCACTATACAGAGTATCCAATTTGTCTATGATCTGATTTCTCTCTTTGCGTACTATATCTCTCAACTTCTGTTTTAACATTTTTTTCTTAGCGTAATACAGTTGTCTGAGGCCTCGATCAAAAGGGTTTCTACACACTTGTTTGCACAGCGTCTTTACACGACGCCCTAGGGCGTAACATTCGGCACTTAGTATTCTTCTTCTTTTCTTCCGTTTCTTTCTTACTCTGTGTATTTTTTGCCTTATTCTAGCTTTATCGGCAATTGTTAAAATACAGTTTGTAAAGTCATTCACTGCGCTTTCGATACCTTGACTATTTGGCTCATAAACTATTTCTTTTATTTCCTTTATTTTATCTAATACGAGGGGTATTCCCAGAGCTTTTATAAAAGCTTCGTCGCTTATATGGGACTCCCATATGTAGGCTTTCGGGTGTGGTTTTAACACCTGGTTTTCAACTCTACATGAATTAGTATTTGTATAGATACTCGATTTAAGGGTTGTAACAATGGGGCAATGATCTGAGAAAATATTCAGGTCTTTCACATAAAAGAAAAGAATATCGTCCATAGCTTCAATTTCAGCTAAAAAGTAATCTATTACGCTCGGTATTTTGGCGTTTGACTCGTAGCATGTGAACTTTCCAGTCAGGTCACCCAATTTACGTCCATTGACAATTCTTAGATCACAAGCTTTACAAAATTGGATTACATCTTTTCCTCTTTTGTTTACGGGCCTGGTGTCTTGGTTCCTCCTTGTCATAGTGAAAGCTACATTATAGTCACTTTCTGTAGAGTAACACATCAATTCGATAGTGAAGCTAGCATTTTTGGTCAAGAATTGAAATCTTGATAGTTCATTTATATAAAAAAATGTTCCAAAACTTGGTGGTAAAGAAAATAGGGGTTCTTCTTCTCTGCAAATTATTGCTATGGGATGAAAAAATCTCCAGCTTTAAATTAAAACATCACATCACAGGACATTTTCGCCCTTTACTGTGAATAACAACGTTCCATGTGTTTGTTTCGTTTCTTCAACAAAACAAGATATTGATTCTTCCTACGTTTTCCAGACCACACTATTCTAAACCACTTCTTATGTAAATTACGTACAGATCTTTGCATTCCTAGATTCCTACTGAATAAGTCATTATTTCATGAAGAGCTCATGTGTGTTTTTTCTTTACTGGAGACCATGCATGTACATTACATCAGAATTCAAAACATTGAATAAGTTTCATGTCAGTACTGGAATGTAACCTCTAACCTCTAGACTTCAAAGCCATATAGCATGTGTGTTGCATTGTAATTTGGTGACACCAGATTTGGTTAAATTACTGATTAATGTGTCTACTCTGGGTGTGCAAAGGTCTCTTGTTATTTGAGATTATTCAGAATCAGAAGTATATGGTGGTAGTTATTTTACCTGATTGCTAAGAAAGTATAAATGCTTGTAAGTAAGCAACCAGACGGCCGACGGCTTTAGGTCCTCTCCGAGGGAGGGACCTGGTAATGAGGATGCCTTACCAAAGGGCACTAGCGCATTGACTTGGTTTCGAACCCGGGTCACCGGATTACGAGACCACTGCTCTCCTGACTGAGCTATCCCGCCTACTAAGTAGCCTCAAAACATATTCCTTCTTAAAGAATTTGTATCTATATAAAGCATTCCTCTTGGTTGTTTTATCTATAGGTTAAGTACTACCTGGTGATGTCCAGCATTTCTGCAGTTTTCGCTTTCCTGATGATTATAGCATTTGGGATTTTTATTGATAAAGATAACCATCCATGGAATTACAGTAGATTTATTTGTCATCCCCTTATGAGATCCATCTGTGGGAGCCCAGTGGTGAGTATTGCATTAAAATAGACAAATATGCAAAGATTAAAAGAAACAAAAAGCATACAGCCTTGTGTTTGAGGCAGTGGCAGACCCAGGAATATGTGTGTGGAGGAGGGATCAGGCTCAATAAAATAGAATTGTTATCTGTCAAGCATGATTACAAGGGAGTTCTCATTTATTTCATTTTTTTCATTTTTTGACCAGCAAAAAAGAAAAAGAAATAAAAAATTGTTACCTATAAATATTTCATGTGCCTTTCTTGTAAAAAAAAAAAACATTGTGCAGTATAGTGCATATAGAAAAGTATGCCCAGCTTTGGTAGCTCCTAAATAAGAGGGCATATCCAAAGTGACTTTGAAATCTATTTCATAATGAAAATTAAATTGTTTTCTGTATAATGATAAGCTATGCAAATTTTTATGTTTATTATTTACAATTTCATCAGTTTAGACTCAATTTCAACTGCGACAACAATCATTGAATATTGTAAAATTGCATGTGCTTCCAATATGTTCGTTTGAACCAAATTTATGACCCTATACCAAAACTTTGAATTACCTGTTAAGCACATCTTAGAACATATATGTTTAGAAGCAATTTTAATGTTAATTGGGGACTTAAGGAACTACTATTTTTATTATTATTGCCATTGTTCTTCTTATCTTCTTCTTCTTATTATTATTATTAGGTTCATTCAGTCATTTATTCTTTCAGGAGTCACGTATTGTGGTGAACGTCATATTGATCTTGATCTTTGTACTGGAGTCACTTTGCGGTGTGGTAGCAGTCAGTGTGGCCTGCTACAAGGCATGTCAGTGTTGCCGAGACGGCTACGATACGTGCAGGATGTGCAGCCTGTCCAAATTGTGCAGACTGTGCAGAGACGATCGAGGAAACTCCAATATAGTGAGTGGCAATGTAACAAATCACAATCTAGCTGACATCTAGGCTATAGCACAGTGGAACTTCATTATAGAGATCACTGTCAAATTCTCCTTACAATAAAATAGAGGTGTCATCGACTGGAAATGCAAAGGTTGTGGGTTTTAAGCCCCGGGCATGGCATTAGCCTCCTTTTGCAAGACATTAATCTACATATACTACACTCTCTGCCCAGGTTCTAAATGAAGTACCGGCAGGAAGGAATTCCTTGAATGCTATAATGGTGTGATGGCTCAGTCAGTAGAGCGTCCGCCTCACAACCGGGAGGTCGTGGGTTCGAACCCCGGCCGCGTCATACCAAAAGACGTTAAAAGACAGGAGTTGCTGCTACCTTGTTTAGCGTTCAACAATAAAGGATAGAGCAATGTCGATCTGGCGCTGCTCAGTGGCTGCCGGGCTCACGATCAATTGGGCAAAAAGAATTCCCATTTTCGGTTTAACTTAATAAAATTTGGAGTGGACTTTAAAATATTATTATTTTATTATTATTATAGTAAACCTAGCCACAGGGGAGGAGGATTATTTTGTAGTTCCTTGAGCACCTTGCATTTTGGATACGGGTGCTTTCAAAATATCCAATATTATTCTTCTTTTGCTCAGTCCAGCTCTTTGTTGCTATATATAACTTTTATTTTTACCTCTGATAAAACAGGATTCCAATATCGAAGGTAATTTCATTGATCTAGGAAATGTATAATTAAAAGGTTCCACTATTTAAAAACTTTTTTTTTTTAATTGGCAAAAACTCAATCTCATATCCTCTCTAATAAAAGGAGGAAGAAGAAGATGTCTTTCACTTCATCATTTCTAGCTCTTTTCAGTTATGCCTTGTATTTTATCAAGTAAAGGTACATTTTGCCAAGGTGTGTTGTGAAAATTCTATTATTACATGCTATTTTTTCTCTAAAATTTTCCTAGGTCTATTATGCTGTCAATAGAGGAGACACGCCAATGATGGCAGTACCCAATAACCAGGCTGGTGGACCCGTCTATTTTGCAGGTAGATTGACCTTTTCTGTCTTTATTACCTATATTGTGGAATGGCATATTATATTATGAAGTTAGTGTGGTGTCGGTCAACCCTGTAAAGTTTTCAAGCCATGACATTATTTTTTCATTTTTGTGAGAAAGCTCTAATTTCCTAAAACACTGTCAATTTTGCCTTTGATGCCTTTTACTTCAATTTTAATTTCAATTTCAATTACAGTTTATTTATGTTTCCAACAAAACATTACAAATCAATTATAAACATTCATAACAAAATGTAGAAATATATATTGGAAACAGAGGGGTCGAAAGCAATGCTTGTACAAGTGTGAACACCACGAATGATACTTAGGAATAATGAGTGATTAAATTAACAAGTCTGTACCTACAAAAGGAACTACAAAATAGGGGGGAAAGGGGGGGGTGCCAACAGAGACAAGAACGGGAAAAGACAGTACTTTACATGACAAATAATACAAAGAGTAGACAATACTTTATTTTTGCCTTGAATTTATTTTTGAAACATAAAAAGTCAAAACAAAAAAGAAATACATATACTGTAGATAGAAAATGCATTAAGAAATTAAAAGCAATAAATGAATATACCGGTATGTAAGAGAGCTTTATCTGTGGTTGCCTCTTTGTTTTTAACTTTGAAATCAAGAATACGTCCTTTAAAAAAATGCTATTTTCTTAAGCATACTTGTGGCTATTTATAATTTTCCTTTTTTCTGGTAAAAAATATATGTATCTCTTGAATTTGCACTATTGTACCACAGGTGATTCTTCTGGCACTTCTACTCAGCCAGGTCAATTCATGTATCTTGCCCCGAGCTCCCAACACCAGTCTTTCATGGCTCTACCAGCAGTGGCGCAACAGAACCAACCGATCCCCATATTGCCACCACCGCCAAAACATCAACAACCTTCCCAACAGCAGCAACAACAACAACAACCAGTCTTAATACCTCAGCAATCAGGAATGGTCCAGCAGCTGAGTGGCCCTCAACCAGGACAAGGTGGTTTTGTCCAGGTCCAAGCTCCGGGGCAGATGCAGCCTCAAGGTCTTGCTCAGACCCAGCTATCCCCAGAACAGGAACCTGCATCACAACCTCAAACATCAGGGATGTTCCAACAGTTCGGTGGCCTTCCATCGGGACAAGGTGGCTTTGTCCAGGTCCAAGGCCCAGGGCAGATGCAGCCTCAAGTTCTTGGTCAGACCCAGCCATCCCCAGAACAGGAACCTACATCACAACCTCAAACATCAGGGATGTTCCAACAGTTCAGTGGCCTTCCAACAGGACAACCTGGCTTTTTCCAGGTCCCAGCCATGGGGCAGATGCAGCCGCAAGGTGTTGTTCTAACCCAGCAACAGGCATCACATCCACAACCAGCAGGAATGGTCGACCAGCTGAGAGGTCCTCCACAGTTTGGCTTCTTTCAGGTACGAGGCCCAGGTGGGCAGATTCAGATGATCCAAGCCCCATTAATGTATCCTCAGGCCATGATGGCCCCAGCCCCTCAGCAACCTGTAGTAACTGAGGCACAGGTCCAGCAGCAACCTGTATCAACTGAGGAACAGGTGCAACAGCAACCTGTGTCAACTGAGGAACAGGTGCAACAGCAGCAAACAGCGCCCTCTAATTCTGCTGAAGCCCATACTGAGGAAGAAGGTGTAGCTGAATGAGTCAGTTGTCTCAAGAAAAGCATATCCTCAAGTGAAAGTCTCAAATGATCAGTTCAGTGACCAACCTGCTTTCATCTGAATATCAACATGACTTTGTGTAATTTGGTTTTAAAAAATACTTCAGGAATTTTACTCAATTTTATCAGATGAATGTTTGAAATCATGCCTGAATCAGTTTACTTCTTGTTATGGTTAGTTCAGTGACCAGACTGGCTCATTGAAAAAGTAATTTTTTTAAAGAATTTTAATTTAATTATATTAATTGTTTTATTCAGTACTGTAAAAAATTTGCAAGAGGTTGATTCTTTAAAGTAGACTTTCATTGAAAATTACAAGTATGGCCTATAATTCATCACTAGAAACCAAGAATATTGCAGATGACAATCATATGAGTTTTAGGTCAACTGCCTATCGAACTATAACATACCTGCCAACCCTTACGAATAATCCAGAATATTCCGTTTTGGAGGATTTTTAGGACCTGAAAATCCGGAATATTCTGATTTTTCAAAATTTTGAAAAACTTTTTAGATTTTTGGTGCTAAAGCCAAATTAAATTTGTTTTATCATGTGCCGTGATTTGAGAGTTCACATTTTGCGTGCCTTGAATGGCTGATCGAGCAGCGAATTTGTATTCGCTTTTTGGTACAGATTTACCGCGTATTGCCATTTACACTGCCGCTGCAAGTGCGATTTATTATTTTCGAAGGCATACTGTGCTAAAAATTCCTAATTCTTATTTTCAAATGTTGGCAGGTTTGCTATAATAAAACATAAATAAAAGCACCTCTCAGGATCTGGGATATACAAGCACTTTGCCAGAAACTTTGGCGATATTTTGATGGCGTCATATCGGGGACCAATCAAGGACAATCTACATAAGCAGAAGATGTCCTATAACTAATAAATATATTTTCAATGCAATTATTTCTCATATATAAGAGTTTGATTGATTTTAAACGTGAAGGGAAGGGAGACCGATGCAGCTGATTATAATCCTGTGCTTAGAAACATTCAGGACAAAAGGATAAATGATTTGAACCGATTAGGTTTGGGGTTTAAGAGGGTAAAGGTTGTTGGGTCATAAGAACCTAATGTAAACATTAAACAAAAGTTACATTAAGTTAGTTTATTTTTCTGATTGTTTCATTTTGTCATTTGTAAGTGATATTAATGCAACACATACAATCTAATGGAATCATATTAGAAACACAGTTTCATTTATTTAGTTTAGTTTGTTGTTTCATTTTGTCCTTTGTAAGTGATATTAATGCAACACATACATTCTAATGGAATCATATTAGAAACACAGTTTCATTTATTTAGTTTAGTTTGTTGTTGTTTCATTTTGTCCTTTGTAAGTGATATTAATGCAACACATACATTCTAATGGAATCATTTAGAAACACAGTTTCATTTATTTAGTTTAGTTTGTTGTTGTTTCATTTTGTCCTTTGTAAGTGATATTAATGCAACACATACATTCTAATGGAATCATATTAGAAACACAGTTTCATTTATTTAGTTTAGTTTGTTGTTGTTTCATTTTGTCCTTTGTAAGTGATATTAATGCAACACATATACATATATTATAATTAGAAACACAGTTTCATTTATTTATTTATTTTTTTTTTTTTCTTCATTTTTTCCTTTGTAAGCGATATTTATGCAACACATATACTTGTATTATAATTAGAAACACAGTTTCATTTATTAAATTCATTTTTTATTGTTTCATTTTTTCGTTTGTAAGTTGAATGTATTCAACTCTTACAATCTAATTGAAACTACCTCTGAGCAGCTTTGTCCCTGAACATGTGTCTACATGTATTTGATTATGTTTTTGTTTTTGTTTTTAACACTAAATTTTTAAACACTTTAACCACATTTTTATACAACTCATGATATTTTGACTTGAAGCAAGCTTTTAGTACATTTTCTATAGATTACATTGATGTTATGTTGTTATTATGTTTTATAATCTGTATAATTTTGTACATTTTTTGTAACACACCTGTACCAGTGAACAACAAATTTCCATTTTTTATGGACAATAAATCAATTCAGTTCAATTCAAATGTTTAAAACATGATATAAGTTTTATATTTATTATAGTGGATTTGATTGTTTCATCAAAAATCAATGAACAGAATTGATATGGAATTTTTTATAAATTCAGTATATTTTGTATATAAATGTATGTATTGATATAAAGTATTTTCATAATCATAATGATGAATTTATTATTAAAATAATGTTTTTAATTTTATGCTGCTGTCAATCCAGCCAGTTAAAAGAAAGTGAAAAGAGGGTAAAATGACTAAAAAAACTGCTAAGAATTTTATTTTATGATCTTATAGATATATTTCCTCTGTTTTCATTTGCAGAAAATCTAAATTTTCTTAGCATCATATACGAGGTATAATGCAAATCACTCTGTTTCATTGATAATGAGTACAAGTCACAATATCAGTGAAGGGCATTAGAAAGTTTGTAATGAGTTTGTAACAGATTAGGGAAATATATTAGATAAAATTAACAAGCTGTGAATGTTTTTAATCTGAGATCACTTAATCTTAAATTGTGAAATGGGTCATTCAACTATTGTATAATCTCCGAGTTAGACATTTCTTTTCTCTCCCAAGTTCAGTTTGCTTGTCAGAACACATACAAAATTAGTCGTCTGCCAATGAATGCATCACTTTGGCATTGCCAATTTGCCAATTATCCATGTGTTTAGTGATTATAAATTCATATGTTTTATATTTTTTATCCAATTTGGCTCAGACTTTCCTCAATCTGTTTCACATATTTTTCTGCTTTCAAGCAAAGGAACCTTCTGTCAAGGTTGGATTTTACTTTAAACTGTAGAATGTGATAATTTTTGTATAGGATTTTGTATAAATTAAGTAGCAAATCTTATGGACTCTTTATTTTGTTAAACAAATGTTTGTACTTCATTCTTCTATTGATGATTTTCATAAATGATTACTGAAATATATCTTGTCATTCATACAGTTCTAAAGATTTCTAAAGATGCCATATGTTAGCTGAAATAAAAATGATAATCATCATGTATCCCTAAAGCATAAAATCAGTAAATCAGCATATTTTGTAAAAGTAATTGACATCAGGAAGTGTTAACACTAATAGAAGCGAATATAATTCTAAAAGGACATCCCCCATATCCCATAACGGTACAGTGATGGATGAGATCTATTTACCAAAGGACAGGGGGGGGGGCAATTATGAACAGTTATTTGTGGATTTCACACTGGCGATCCTCCCCTCCTTTTCTTTTTGTTTCTGTGCCGGTTTAATGTGTGTGTGTTTGTTTTTTGTTTTTTTGCGTGTGTTTTTTTCCTTCTTCTTCACAAGTGTGGCTCTTTGCAACAGAAGAAGCAAACAAAACTTGGACATATATATATAGGCCTATATATGTTGTTGTTGTTTTTTGTTGTAATGGCAATCAGTCAAGACCCGACTATTATCAGCAACGCCTTTCTTTTTAATATTAATTTCTTTCTTTCTCTTTTTTCTCTTTCTTTCTCTCTCTATATATATATAGGTCTAGATCTATATGTAGTGCTATTATTATAAACACATTTTCACCAGTTACAGAGTTAGCAGAACGGTTCATTATATATTTATTTTCACATTAAGAACTCCATACACAACACGGAAATAGCATTGCTGTAAACAAGATTGTAATGTAGATGTCGATCTACGTCAAAAAAGTAATTCCTGGTTTCATATTCTCTACCACCTATCATCACCTGCTTCGTATAAAGTCGATTTGGGAGCCTGGATACTGTTCTGTTCCGTCGTTAAATGTGAGTTTAAAGATTGAAAATCATTCTTTCATGATTGAGTTTACGGAGTAAAGAGCGCTGTCTTGTAATTGTATGCACTGCTGTCCGCCGCGACTCATGGACGGATTCGGGTACGCCGAGGCCGAGCTGCTATATCCTTATAAGTATAGCTAGGCTCTAGGTCTATACTAGACGAGTAGACCGAATTAAAATTCGGTCTAATACTAGAGCGCAGCTCGAGAAGGCTGCGTTCGTGCAGTGCTAGTGCAGTAATTGCAGAACCTTCCCATCTGACTTTTGCTATTCTCTTGCCATATGATCCATCCCTTCCATACACTGTCAATGATTATATTTTAAAGATGACACTTCACTATCTTTACAAAATTCACGCCCATCGCCTGCACTCCAAACCCTCCAACTAAGGATTTTATAAAATATTTACATCAGCTCAGCCTAGCTAAAGTTAGGCCTATAGATCTAACTGTTAGTCTACTTAGAGTCTACTACTTCTTCGAATGCGATAAACTTGCTGATCTCCAAAAAGCGGAGGGACAACAACAGAGAGAGAGTTCAATAGCATGCATAATATCGCTCAGGCAAAGCACTGCGTACAAAACGGGACCAAATCTTGCCCACTGTAATTCTATTTTTCATTGAGGCGCATAGGCCGGTAGAGGCGGTTCGCCTCCCCCCCCCCCCCCCCCCCAAAAAAAAAAAAACGCCCGCTGAAATAGAGAGGAAAGAAAAAAGTAAGAGGACATAGGAAGAAAAAGGAGCATGCAGACAAGGATTAAGAGTCGAGAAAGGTAAAACGAATCGTCTTCTTTCTCTAATAATTTAATGAAATGTTAAAGCTTCAGCGCTTGTCACAGGAGGGGGGAACTCCCCCCTCCCGGCACCCACCTCCCTAGGGGAGAGCGCTTTATGCGCTCTGTAAAACTCAGGATTCAGGATTTTTTAAAGAGTTCTAAAAACTTCTAGACTGTGTAATGAGTGTGTATTTTGTATTGTGCAATTATTTATTGTCACAGAGAATTCTCATTTACCATGCCTTCATTTTTATAGATTTCGATAACGGCATAAAAGATGGCGAACCGTAGCTACAACAATACCACTCAACAAGCTGTCTCGAACCAGGGAGTTGGGATTGGGACTCCCCACTCCAACAATGTCAACGGCAACAACACCACATATCATCGGGGTTGCGTCTCCAAGGGCTTTCAGGTATGATGCAATAACGTATTTTCCGGACACTTAACATATTTTTTGGGTACTAAATAAAAGCTTTTCAAATCAATGCCTTGAAAAGTTGGTAACATTGATTACACAAATGAAATACCGATGAATGAAGTCCACTAACTTTGAAGCGGAGAATCTGCTGCATTTACTTAGCGAGGATCATCAAAACAATGGAACCATTCAATTTTAAATTTGAATAAGCAAGAAAAATTAAGCCTCGTCTTAATTAATATCAAATACTTATTCTGTTGGTTAACTTTAATTAAACACTGAAATAAAAAGTAAATCATATTTTACATTAATCAAAGGTTCAAATGATCGATGAGATAATTATGCAAATTTTTCTAGTTTTAAAAGAAAAATCGACTTTGAAAATGTTGTTTATAACAAATTTACAGAACTTGATCATTTCAACAACCCAAACAATTTGGCTTTAATAATTTCTTAAAGATTTTTTTAATGGACCTGTCAAGCCATTGATACCATAGACCAGGCACGAATACAGGGGGGGGGGGGGTTGATGGTCAAACCCCTTCCCCCCCCCTCAATTTTTTTTGGAAAAAAGAAAAAAAACAACAATCCTAAATGTATACGGTACATGTACATGTATGTAGACCTTATTACTTGGAGGATGTATGTACATGTATGGGATGTTGAAGTTGAGAGTTAATAGCCCCCCCCCCCCCCCCCCCGCCCTTTGCAAGGGGGAAACAAAATTGTTTGCAAAATGCTGTCACCTTTTAAAGGTAGGAAACTAGTTTCCTTCTAAATATAGAGATTATTGAATCTGAAGTGTGCGGACTATCTGCTATTCCACTAAAAATTCATAACGAGTATAGCTCTGAAGATCTGCATATGTAGTTTATTAAATTTGCAATGGGTGTATAATATTGTCAGGAACATTTAACCTGACACATGCCCTTTCCCCACATATTTTTGATGTTGTTTCGCTTACTACTCCATTTTTATTAATTCTTCTCTTTTTGTTGTTCGTTTCTTTATGCAGGTGACAGGCATATTGCACATTGTGGCTGGAGCTTTGAGCGTAGTGCTTGGTATTGCAGCCATCATTCTCAAAGCCTTTATTTCATACCTGGCCATGCCCATTTGGGGAGGTTTACTGGTAAGTCAACAGTGATACTTGGTAAATAATGCAAACAAAAAGTATATGTACCAGTATTTATTTAGAAGCAACTTGAAGGTTGTTATGATTTGTCCCTAATTACAAGGCTGGAATAACTCACATGTGTACACAGATGGCTGACATGAAGTGTGTGTCTTTTATTCAGTCCTGTCGCCCTCTATCTGAATAGGCAGTACAGTGTTATAACTTGTAAATCTCATAAACAAGATATTGTCACATCCTCCCCATTGTGGTTTTTACTGGGAGAGATGGATGGCCAACATTAGCCAAAATATAAATGTTGCCTGTTTTTTTTTTTTTTTTTTTTTTTTTTAAAGGTTTGCCCAAAAAAACTGTTTGTGAGACTTTTACAAAATGTATCAGCATGCATGAATATAAAAAAGAACGTTAACAAAAACAAAGTCCTTTAAGAATCACTACTTGATCCTTTTTTGAGTAGAATGAGTCCAAAAGTGTTCAGCTTTCCAAAGCAGCTCTCATTCTAATACGAAAGTCTAAATGATAGTCCATAGCAACGGTGTACCACGGTACTAACACCAAAAAAAAAAGCATCATGTGGTTTTATAATTGCAAAAAAGCAAAATCTTAACCAAAAATTTTCCAAAGTCAAGTTTTCAAAAAGTTTCAAACAAAGTTTGTTTTAATTATTAAATATATTTGTGGCATTCCACCCAGTAAATAAGATCGATTGATCGATCTGTATCAATAAGGTCGATTGATCGACCTGTATTGAAAAAACACAAGTCAGAAAAAATCTTGGAACCAGCGGGATTTGAACCTGCCATCTACTGCTTGCCGGGCAGCGACTCTACCACCAGGCCATCACTGGTCCATGGCACAGTCACGATGAACTGGAAACAAATACCTAAGCTCTCCTGATTAATTCTGACTCATTAATATTCATTAGTCCGCCATAGGACAGTAACTTTTATAAATGTAATGCTTCCTGGGAGAAGTTTCAATTATTAAATATATTTGTGGCATTCCACCCAGTAAATAAGATCGATTGATCGATCTGTATCAATAAGGTCGATTGATCGACCTGTATTGAAAAAACACAAGTCAGAAAAAATCTTGGAACCAGCGGGATTTGAACCTGCCATCTACTGCTTGCCGGGCAGCGACTCTACCACCAGGCCATCACTGGTCCATGGCACAGTCACGATGAACTGGAAACAAATACCTAAGCTCTCCTGATTAATTCTGACTCATTAATATTCATTAGTCCGCCATAGGACAGTAACTTTTATAAATGTAATGCTTCCTGGGAGAAGTTTCAATTATTAAATATATTCGCTGCCCGGCAAGCAGTAGATGGCAGGTTCAAATCCCGCTGGTTCCAAGATTTTTTCTGACTTGTGTTTTTTCAATACAGGTCGATCAATCGACCTTATTGATACAGATCGATCAATCGATCTTATTTACTGGGTGGAATGCCACAAATATATTTAATAATTGAAACTTCTCCCAGGAAGCATTACATTTATAAAAGTTTGTTTTGTTTTGTTTTTTTTGTTTTTTTTGTTTTTTTTGTTTTTTTTTCGTTGCTTTGTTTAATCTTTAATATCTAACAAATGCTGCTTGGTTCATGACGTCGACGAGATGATCTTCTCAGCTCTGTTGGCTCCTGGTCATGTAGGCGGCTTGATGTCTGAGGTTGATCAGGCAAAGCAGCTGGTTGTAGGTCCTTGGTGTCATCAGGTCTAGAACGAGCCGCGTCATCGTTGACATCCGTCTCAATATCGGGTAGCGTAGGGATGGAAATCTCACTGTCTGGGGATTCCCTTGTTGCTCTAAGGTGCTCTCGGTTTCTCCGGTATGTATGTCCACCAGAGATCACCTCATAAGATCTCTCGTCTAGTTTCTGTAGGACTTTGGCCTTCTGCCATTTGTCGCGTCCTGGCTGGAATGGTTTCATGCGTACTGTATCACCATCCTCAAGAACAGGCAGCTCCTTGGTTCGCCTGTTGTAGTATTTTGCCTGTTTTGCTTGAATGAGTTTCATTTGTTTCATCTCATTCTTGCTGCTTCCTCTGGGCTGAAGGAGTGGGCGCATGGTAGGTGTCAGGGTCTTTGTGCGTCGTCCCAGAAACCTCTGTGCTGGACTGCTGTCCATACCCTGCGTTGGTGTATTCCTGATGTTCAAGAGGGCTAGATTCCTGCTGTCTCCTGTCTGTTTACATTTCTTCATCATCTTCTTGGCAGACTTGACGGCAGATTCAACTTTGCCATTACTCTTGCTGTTGTATGGGGAGATCGGATTGTATGTGATTCCCCATTCCTTGATGAAGGTGCCAAATTCCCGTGATGAGAACGGAGGACCATTGTCACTGATGATGATATCTGGAATGCCATATCTCCCAAAGTGGACCTTCAGTTTGTTTATCACAGATGTTGCAGTGCTTTTGTAAAGCTTGTCTATCTCCCAAAAGTTTGAGTGATAGCACACAGTGATAAGGTATGTGTCACCGTCGTAGTGAAAGAGATCCATTCCAATCTTTTCCCAAGGTCTATCAGGTATTTCGTGAGACATCAAAGGGAGCGCTGCTTGGGAGATTGAATGTTCCTGGCATGTCTCACATGTCTGAATGTACTCTGAGATCTCTTGATTCATTCTAGGCCAGTAGACAAGTTCTCTTGCTCTTCTGAGGGTTCCTTCGACACCACTGTGACCAACATGTAGATCACGTTTGATTTCAGCCCTCATCTGCTTAGGTATTACGAGACGTTCACCACGGAAGATAACACCATCACTGACAGTCAGTTCATCTCTAATGTTGAAGTATGGTGTGAGTTGCAATGAAAGCTGAGACTTGTGATCAGGCCATCCTTCGAGTATGGTGTCTTTCAACATTCTTAGAGTCTCATCAGCAGCTGTGTGTCTCCTTATCTCCTGAACCCTGTCATCGGGGAGCATCAGGTGTGTGATCGAGTTGACCACTTCAAACTCCTCTTGTCCTCCTTCATACGGTAGACATGAACGACTAAGGGGGTCGGCCAAGTGGTTCTCCTTTCCTTTCAGATACTTCACCTCGATGTTGTATGCCATGGCACGGAGGAGCATGCCTTGAAGCCTCTTCGGCGCCCTATCAAGGGGTTTCTTCACGATGCATTCTAGTGGCTTATGATCGCTGTAGACAGTCACCTCTCGTGCAAATGTGAACTGGTGCCACTTTTCTAGAGCAAACACAATGGCGAGCATCTCCTTTTCGATAACTGCGTATCTCGACTCTGCATCACTCAACGCACGACTAGCATAAGCAACAGGCTGACCATCTTGCATCATAGCAGCCCCAATTCCATGAGCGCTTGCATCGGCGTGGATGACCAAGGGCTTCTTTTGGTCATAGTACTAGAGCAGAGGTGCTTGGGTCAAGAGTTCTTTCACCTTCTTGAATGATTGCTCATGGATTTCATCCCATGTCCATGCAACATCTTTGTGGGTCAGGTCATTGATTGGCTGCAGAACTTCTGTGAGATGTGGTAAGTACCGAGATAAGTAGTTCACCATGCCACGGAGTCGATGTACGTCATCTTTACACTTGGGAGGATCCATTTCACGGATCGCCTTGACTTTTGAGGGGTCCACTTTCATTCCTCTGTTGGACACAACATGTCCGAGGAAGGTAAGTTCTGTGACTTTGAACTGGCATTTCTCCGCATTGAGAACGATGCCCAATTCCTGGCATCTCTTGAGCAGGCTTTCCAGTCGATCATCATGCTCCCGTTCACTAGAACCCCAGATAATGATGTCGTCGGCCACACAGCGGACTCCATCTAGGCCATCTAGCGCTTGGTGTAGACGTCTCTGAAAGATCTCGCTGCTCGCCTTTAGTCCAAAAGGAAGCCTCTTCCATTTGTACCTACCCCATGGTGTAGCAAATGTTGTGAGCAGGCTGGATTCCTCATCTAAGGGACAATGAAGATAGCCATTACGCAGGTCACACACAGAAAAAGTAGAGGCATCAGTTAGTGAGGGTAGAATGTCATCTAGCACTGGAAGGGGGAAGTGTTCCCTTTTCAATGCCACATTCAAAGGTCGTGGGTCCAGGCACAGACGAACCTTGCCCGATTTCCGTGTCGCTACCGAAAGTTGGCTCACCCAGTCCGTAGGATCAGTGATGACGTCTATGACCCCTTTTCTCTCTAGCTCATCCAGTTCAGCCTTGACAGTATCTTTCAAGGATTCAGGAATGGTCCTAGCAGGTCGAATACTGGGCTTTACATTGTCGTCAAGGTAGAGATGGACTGGGTCTCCCGGGAGTGTGCCAATCTTGGAGGATGAGAAGACGTCGGGATACTCTGCAAGATCCTTTGAAGTCGCAACATATATCTGTTCAAAGTTATCATAATTGATCGTGATGAGGTTCATCTTCTCTGCTGCCTTCTTGCTCAGGAGAGGAGTCAGGTTCTCTTTAACCACCACGTAATCAACAACATATTTCTTGTTATTAACAGGATTCCTCGTCTTAATCTTGCACTTTCCTACTGCAGTGACTGTTGATTTGTTCCACATTTGAAGCTGCACTGCTTCCTTTCTTATGTCGTTGTGAGCAACAACATACTTCTGTGGGAGTAGACTCACTGTAGCACCACAGTCCACTTGGAATTCAACCTCTGTGTCGTTGAGCAGCATTTTGCAGAAAACAGGACGATTGTTGGCATCAACCGCATTGATATTCTGTACGGTGACAGAGCCAATGCTCTCACCTGACGACGAGCTAGAATCATCATCCACGCAGTGTATGGTTGAAGCTCTGCAAACCTCAGATCCTTTGAAATGGTTCTTTTGCTTGCATGCCATGCATGTGCGGCCCCAAGCAGGGCACTTCTCCTTCTTCATTTCATGCATTTTGCAGCAAAATTTGCAACGTTTTGGGTCAGTTGCATCCTTCAGTTTACCACTGCTCTTGCCAGGCCTTTTAGAGTAATGAGATGCACCAGTGCTGACCTTCTTGTAGACCTTGTAGACTACCTCCTCATTCTTGAGAGCTTTCATCTGCAATGACGCCGCTTCTACAGCTTTGCATATGTCAATGGCTTTGGACAGAGTGAGGTCTGGGATTCCCATCATTTTCTCCCGCATGCTGTCATCTGACACACCTAATAACAGTCTGTCCATCAGTAGCTTGTCCTTCATACATGCACAAAAACCACATGACTTGCTCATGGTTCTCAGCACAGTGACGTATTGTTCAATGTTCTCCCCTTCCTGATTCCTGCGATTAAATTTGAACCGCTCAAAAAATTCCCTTCTTTCCCCAAGAAAGTGGGAATTCAGCTTCTCCAGGATAAGGTGACACTTTTTGCTGTCTTCATCACTGGCAAACTTCATGCCATTGTAGATTCTTACTCCATCCGGTCCAATACTATGAAGGAGCAGAGCAGTTTGGTATTCCTCAGGTTGAGAAGATAGATTTGTGAGCACACAGTAGTTGTCCCACATCTGTTTCCACATCTTCCATCCCTCAATCGCATCTCCATCAGATACCCTCAGGTGAGCAGGAGGGTTTATGTTCGGCCTTTTGAACACATTACTGGCCACATCACTACTATCACTTCGCTCATCAGGCATCTTGACTATTATATAAGCACAAGCACAGTAGAGAAAATCACAAGCTTACCGTAGTCGTAGAACAGTGACAACAGCTGTGCAGTCACTCACACAAAGTTAAGCATGTGGGGCCACCGTAGAAAACTTCAGTTCGATTTGCACATTTGACCTTCCAAGTACAGCTTAGATAAGCTAACAAATTGTGTGAAGTCCTTGGTAAATCATGGCAAGACTTCCAATGAGTGGGTTACAAACACCAGCTGCCACCATGTTATGATTTGTCCCTAATTACAAGGCTGGAATAACTCACATGTGTACACAGATGGCTGACATGAAGTGTGTGTCTTTTATTCAGTCCTGTCGCCCTCTATCTGAATAGGCAGTACAGTGTTATAACTTGTAAATCTCATAAACAAGATATTGTCACAAAGGTAAAGACCAGTATTGGAAACGCCCCAATTTCAAAAAATTAAAATGGAAGCTCTCATTACCAATCATGTGAAAGAATATGTTTTGACTAATACATGATGATAAAAAATTTGCCGGGAAACCGCCTACTAATTGATATATTTGGTAAATTATTATATCTATTTGACTGTGAGAGATATAGGGTAGTCCCATATACATCTTTCTGTGTATAGTGCTTGTAACTTTACGAAGAATGGGCCAAATATCTTATCATTTTGATGATTCCAGAACCTTGCAGATGCTAGATACTAGATGATCAACCTTTTCTGATCGATTCCACAACGTTTCTTTCACAATGCAATCGCATGACCATAACTGGTCTTTACCTTTAATTACTTTCACAATTGTTTCAATTTGTCATATGTTGTTATTTTTCTTATGTTCCATGCAGCAGATCTAAATACAACCCCAATTTTTCCAATCAGCGAAAGTTTCCTAGCTTGAAAAGAGCCAGTGTTAACAAAGTTTCTGGTGTTACAGCATGCATGATCTAGGATATTTGTATTCCTTCAGATTTGTGCCCATTATTCTTTTTTTTTTCTTTCTAATTTTCGTGTAAATATTTCTTGTTCATGCTCTGAATTTAATCCTTTTTCTAGATCTTCATAGCAACTGGCGCAATCGGTGTTGCTAACTTCTACAAGCCTAAAAGCAAGAAAATTGTAAGTATTGTTGAACAACCTTCCAGTTTCTTTACTTAAGTTGAACATAATGTTTTATATATGTGTTTTGTATAGAAAATGATGAATCAACTCTGTTTCCGTTGTCAACAATGCAGTATTCATTACCCACAGGTGTGGTTCATGGAAGTACGTGAATGTTTATGGTAGCTATAAATAGTTGTGTAGGGTTTTTATCTTTTTAAGCAGTTTATTGTTACAGCTTTGATATCATACACATTATCTATGATCTTGTTGCAAACCATTTGAAGGGAAAATCCGCCCTGATACCAAGTTGGTTTTAGAATTTGAAAATGAGAAAAACAGATCACAGAGCCTATAGACAAAATAAGAAATTCATGAATTTTACTTGTGTAATCAATCAGATGCAAACTAGCTACACTGTGACATACCTTTGGAGCATCTCTCATATTTGCCCTGTCCTGTACACAAATATTTCATAATTATCCATTTCCTTTCAAATAAATATTTCTTTACAGCTACATTGCTCAGAGCTAAATACATGTATAATTATTAGACTAAGATCTTAGAACAACCTCTGTATTACATAGCACTTGCTGATTATGTGCAATGTGCCCTGTACAACCCAGGTGACCAATTTTTGAAGGCTGTTTAATTATAAATTTCTAGCATCACTGATGAAATAGTATCAACCCATGGAAGGCAAGAGCTAACAGAATTTCAAAGATGAATTAAAATGTGCAATATGATGTTACCTATATTTCTTACTTCTGGTATATCAAAGCTTGTTATAATTATAGAATTCCTTTTGATTTTTGTAAAGGTAATAGCCTACCTTGTGATGTCCACCATTTCTGCATTTTTCGCTTTCTTGATGATGGTAACATTTGGGATTTTTGTTGCACAAGATGAAAATTATTGGGAGAGCTTTATTTGTCATCCCCTTCCAAGGACCCACTGCGAGAGCCCATCGGTAAGTATTATGTAACAATAATAATGAAAATAGTAATAATAGTGGGTTCTTGTATAGCGCTCATGTCAGTCAGATTTGACCCTCCTGGCGCTCCTGATTATTACCCTGGCTTAAGCACGGCTGCCATACGGCGCTCTAGCATTTCAAGGAATAAATTCCTACCCGGTACCCATTTACTTCACCTGGGTGGAGTGTGGCAAATGTAGATCAATGTCTTGCCAAAGGACGTTAGTGCGGCGGCGGGAATCAAACCGCGGACCTTGTGATCGACAGTCCGGCGACGTATCCACTCGACCACAACACCTCTATATAGGTTTTCCCATTCATTTTAACACTCTTTTCATTCAATTTTGTCCTGAGACTTCCTAATCTTGCACATCTCATGGTCAAGTTTGTCATTTTGCAATCGATTTCGTCAAAGTGTCATTCAAGTTCTTCACAATTCACAACTTTCCTATTGCTTGTCAGATTTTTTTCAAAGTTACGCCAATCTGCTTCTCTCATTTATCTGTTTTCTTTCAGAGCAATTTACTATTAAAGTTAGATTTTCCTTTAATATATCCTCATAAAACACCTTCACAGCTCAGAAGGACTTCTCGGAAAAACACAAAATTTACACAGGATGACAAATATGTGAGCTGTTCACCATGGTGCAGCACCCTCTATATTAAATATTGAATAGTAATTGTAATAAATAGTGTTATTATAGTGGAAAGGTACAAAATGAACACATGGTACATGTACTTTTGCCTTTGCCAAAAATTGAAAAAAAATAGATCACAAACATGTTATAGTGAGTGCCTTCAATTTTAACCCATGTATTTTGTGCCCCTATCTCTGACCAGTGGTCACGCATTCTCGTCAACTCTATCTTGATCTTGGTCTTCCTTCTGGAGATTGCTTGCGGAGTGACCTCGGCCTCTATGGCCTGCTACAAGTCATGTACGTGTTGCCGACGTTGCTGCAAACTGTGCAAAGATGAACCAGGAAACTCAAATATGGTGAGTGGGCCGTTTTCCGACAAATCCTCTGTTTGCAGCTAGAAGGGCGTTGAGTCGTACAGTCTGCAACAACAAAAAAAGTGAACACTTTATTATTCACAATTTTTTCTTATACACCGTCCATAAAATATAATGAAATATATATCAAATTAAAGGAAAATTAATACTCTACCAACATCAATTTAGATCAAGTTTTGAACCTTTACGCTTCGATGGGCACATCCATTTAACTGTTGAAGGGTCTGATTAAGAGAATTGCAAAAATAGATGCATGTAGCCATTCAAATGTTAGTGAACATGTGCATCTGTAAGATATTTTTGTTCAACAATGAAAACACAGAATGAGAAACAATGAGAAACATTGAGCTTTTGATGTCAACCATTCAGATTTTTTGTTCTATTTCTAGGTCTACTTTGCCGCCAATATGGGAGGTGTTCCTATGATGACAGTGCCCAATACACAGTGTTCAAGACCAATCTACATTGCAGGTAAAGCCTATAACACACTATATGATCCCCCTGTGATCCAATTTAGAAATTTAAACAAACATCTTCTTTCTGATTTAGGTTCTAAATGAAAATAAGGATACTAAAACCTGAATTTTGTGGATTTAAATCTTCTAGTCAGAATAATAGCTGAATTGACTTCAAATCGTAGACAGCTGCACTACTAGTCTAACGTCACTACGATTCTGAGCTGATTTAGCTTTTCTTCCTCCAAGGAAACGTGAAATCCCTCCAAAAACAATGAAATGAAATATAGTACTATCGGTATACAGATCCTCAGCCATTAAGATGCTACACCGTTAGATATGCATATCAAATGCAAATTCTTTCAAAATCGGATGGTATATAGTGTGTGGTGGGCAGAAGTTAATTTTGTCTATTTATCAAATTTTTGCCCTTTAAAAAGAAGCACATGAAAACAAGCTTCTCATGGGTTTTAAAGTTTGTGTTTCCTTTTAGTCATGTTCAGTCATGTTCCCGTGGGACCTTAGCATGTTCATGGTTTAACCAAAATCTGGCATTTCGACATGCCATTTCAAAACAATGTTACTCAGTGAAGTATGTATGGATTAATGTTATCAATGTCTCAATTGAAAGCATATTACTTCTTTTTTTATGAATAGTAAGGAATTATATCTGTAGAGTTCATAATTTGTTTGCAACAACAGTTTGTTTTGGAGGGATGCACTGTATATGAAATTAGAAAAAAAAAAAAATCTTCAGTGATGTACATGTACAAACTAAAAAATATTCTGTTCTTGGAAAATAAAAAAAACCCACATGTATACAAGATACAAGATACAAGATATTTTATTTGGTCTTTGCAAATTACATAGTTACATAGAAAATTGTTTTCCACTGGCGTTACAGCCATATTCAACAAAATACATAATTACAAGAAATAAATACATCACGTTTATAGAATGAAATAGATGAAATAAGGAACAACTACATGCAAAAAGATAATGAAGCGACAAAAATGGTCATTGGTATACTTCAAAGCATGAGTTTCAGAATTAAGCCTTGGTCATTGGTATTTCAAATCATATAATTAATTTCTGACGCAGAAGTTTAACGTTTAACCTGTGAGTGGAATTTATGAACAGAGTTGGGTACAAATGAATATCTGAATCGTGAAAGGCGGGTTGGGGTGGGGCGAAGTCGGATACCAGAACGATTAAATGAATAAAAAAAATGAGATGGATGGGTATTGTCTTTTATGATTGCACAGACCTTATCAACAATTTGCTCAGTACAATGAGACTCGACAGAAGCTAATTCTACCCTAATTATATATATTCATTACCACAGGTGGTATGACAGGCAATGCTACCCAGCCTGGTCAATTGATGTATCTGGCACCAAGTCCTCAGCCTCAATCTTATGTAGCTATGCCAGCAGGGACCCAACAGAACCAAACTATCCCACAATTGCCACCACCCCCGCAATATCAACAAAACCCACAACTGCAGCAACAGTTCATACAACCGCAGCCTGCAGGAATGGTCCAGCAGCTGAGTGGCCTTCCAGTGGGACAAGCTGGCTTCATCCAGGTCCAAGCCCCAGGGCAGATGCAGCCTCAAGGTCTTGCTCAAACCCAGCCAGCCACAGAACAGCAACCAGCTCAACAGCCACAACCAGCAGGAATGGTCCAGCAGCCTAGTGGCCCTCAACCAGGACAAGCCGGCTTCATCCAGGTCCAACCCCCGGGGCAGATGCAGCCTCAAGGTCTTGGTCCAACCCAGCTAGTCCAACAACCACAACCAGCAGGAATGGTCCAGCAGCTAAGTGGCTCTCCACAAGTCGGCTACTTCCAGGTGCAAGGACCTGGAGGACAGATCCAGATGATCCCTGCCCAAGCACTCTACCCACAGGTCATGATGGCGCCAGGCCCTCAGCAACCTGCACGAACTCCGCAACCTGTACCAACTCAGCAGCCTGGACCCGCTCAGCAGCAAGTCCAGCAGACAACAGCGCCCTCTAAGCCAGCTGAAGACCAAGCTAAGGAAGAAGTCAGCGAACCAAGCGAGTTGCCTTCTGGTCAAGTCACTTCTGGCCAGTTCAGTGACCAGGCTGCACTCATCTAAGCTTAACAATGAAAGTGCATCTATCTTCAATTTACTAATAGTCTTTGTAATCAACAGTCCTGACAGATGCTCCATTATAATTTCATCGTAGAGAAATATCAATACACAAAAGATGTAATTACATTAGTTGTACATCTAAAGAACAATCTGCCATTCTTGTTAAATGATTTAACTAAAATGATCCAATATCTTTGAGTAGGTGACTAGGTGGACCCTCTCAAAGATATTCAATGTTGTCACTGTTCGTAGTACCGGCTAGAGTTTGGTCCTCATCAGCAAGTTATATGTAAAGCAAATTTGACTCTTTTCTAAAAAAAAGAAGTTTTTATTCAAATCAGTATAGCATTTGGAATTGGTGTTATGAGACTAGCCAAAATTATTTGAAGATATGTACATGTATTTTACTTTTTTATATTAAAGCTAAGGTTGTTCTGGTAATTTGAAATATCTATTTGAAAGTACTATGTTATATGACTCAGAGTCAAATTGATGGTTTGGGATTGTAAATACTAATTTGTATATTATGTATGCATACATGCAATTCTTATACCATATTACATATAATCATAGAAAAAATGTCGCTGTACAAATTGAATCTCTATTCAAATTTCATTGTAAATGTGCCTATAGGTGTTTTACTTTTTCTCTTTTTTGTATTAATTTTATTTAATCATATTTTATTTGTTGATAACGTTACCTGTCATTAACATTTAAGAGGCTTTCACTGATTATACAGTTTAGATGATGAAATGAACAAGTGTAGATTATGAAATGAACAATCTATCTTTAATAATAAAGTATATTAATTGTGTAGAGAAACTTCATATTTTTTTCTTTAAAATTATCCAGATCATATTCAAATACCAGTTCTCATAGATTATCTTGTTAACCCTTACTGTACTGGGGGGGGGGGGGGGTCCTGGGAGGCCCCCCCCCCCCCCTCGACATTTTCGGAGATTGCGCCGCAACCACTTGAAATTTTGAATTGTCTTTTCATGACTTATTCCCTCAAGTCTTACGCACATTTCGATACCATTTTCGTCAAAACCGGATATACCTGTAAGGTGTTACATAACAATTAGTATGCGTATGTCATCAAAAATATGCTATAATTTATGCAAATTTACCTATGCATTTTCAAATATCATAAAAATAATGTAACCTCATGAATTTGAGATGAAGGAAACATTTATTCAATACATTTTCAACATTCTTCACAAGTCTACAGACAAATATGTAGAGTTTTCTGTAAAAGGCATAAAATTAGCATTTTGCATAATTATTTAGGCTATAACGACAAAAATTTGCATATTAGGAAAAAACTAATTATACCATCTTGTCCCTTACGCAAATATCTACCAACATGCACATTTCCGCGTTCATCAGACTTTCAACGGCCGAGATCGTAGGGGGGGGGGGGGGGGGGGCCTCTCAGGCCCCCCCCCCCCCCCCAGTCACGAGGTGCTGAAAATAGCCCAGGACAGTAAGGGTTAAGTAAAATTTAAAGATTTAATTTCTATTTTTCAAATTTCCAAAGCCTATTTTCCTGCCTTGCTCATATTTTAAATGAAATCCAACTGAAATAGATATTATGCACCTTTGTTAAAATACCTTGGGTGACGGGGAAACAGAAACTTATTCTTGAGTAAAGTCAGCTGAATTTTCTCTATTTAGTGTACTATATAATATGGAAAATGCTCTGCTGCAATCAATTTGTGAATGCAGCTGTCTTAAATATAAATATATGAAATGGGTTTGTTTTTTATATATATTGTTTAATCTTTTCTTTCATTTCATTTTTTAACAAAAAACATCTTCAAAATTGTCTAGGATATATTTTGTTTTGCCACATAGCAGTACTATATACTACCTGAATTATAATAGAGGAAAATCATGCAGAATATATATCACGTAACCATTTTTGTCTTCAGTAACAAAGTGTCAACATTTGGCCCCAAAAATGGTATTCTAGAAAAATAAATACTCAAGCACGGTCAAGATGCCTCTGCTTTCCACCCAAGATAGTGGAGGAGCCACAGGATACTGCCATACTCCATTTTTGCAATTTTTCTCAGCAACTCATTTCTGGTTAAAAAACCTTTGCTCACTCACGCATGAGTGGTATGATACCAACTGCATATCATCATAGAGAGGTTTGATTTATGTTAATATATGAAAGATAAGTTTATATTGAATACATGTGTATATTTGAAAATCTTTACTATGAATATTGTTCACCTTTCTTTTAGAATTACTTAATAACTACAAATATTATGTACTATTTAAATCTAACATGTGTGACATGTGTCTTTATGGCTTTTAAAGCATTTTATGTCTATTTGTGTAGCCTTCTAAAGGTGTAATTCTTAACAGTTCTTGTTGTCATGTGGTATGCGGGCTTTCAGTCTATAATAAACTTTCTAACTAGCAATCAAGTATTTTCTCATAATTGTGAGTACTTTCATCTTATTTATTTCATTTTGGCAGTGTTCCTTCCTTGTTATGAAGTTCAACAGAATCCAAGAATGATGACAATAATAATTTACTTTAATTAATTACAATGTAATAATATTCAGGCATTTGTTCCCTCATATCTATGGAGATGAAACCTCGTGTTCTGGCCATGGTGGTCTATTTGCAATTTTAATATCTTACTTCATGTATCATCTTTTTTGCAAAAAGGTAAACAATTTGGCTTATTCGCAAATTCTGATATGCAGGAAAGATACAGCAGCGCCCCACCCCCTTTAAAAGATTGTGCCTATAAATTATGGAATGAGTTATCAATTCATTTTCTCTTTCTTTGGCAAATTTCTAATTGGGACCTTAGAGCTAGTACATACATTTACTACAAGTAGATACTAAACAATGAAATCATGTTTGTTGATGTAGATAATAGATGTTTATATATACATGTGCAGACTATCATACATGCCTGGCTCCCTCTCTAGCTGAAAACTTTACATCTCTCACACATACACTTCAGGTCTTGCAATACATGTACATGTGGCACTGTAATTCATTTACTTTCCAGTACATGCACATCCTGGCAAGGTGGGAAAAAGAGGAATCCCAACTCCCTGTTTTAACTATGGATTTCAGCCCTTCCTATAGAAAAGATTTAGAAATCTTTTTATTTTATGGTTGCTACTAGTTTTTGTATCAAAACTAGCGCCAGAGCCACAATTGCATATTAGTTATGATCAATTTGATTTCAACAATTCATTTTTTAATGTTTACATTGAATCCAAGAAGGATGTTGTGAGCAGGGGCGTACGCAGGATTTTTTCAAGGGGGGGGTTTTAAAATATTTTGCTTTTTTGAAATTTGAAAATCGCGCCGGCCGAAAAGTCGCTCAGTGGGGGGGGGGGGGGGGGGGGGGGTAAGCGGACACTTTTTTTTTTTTTTTGGAGGTCAAAAAAAATCGTAACGACTCAGCCAGCCGAAAAGTCGCTCAGTGGGGGGGTGGGGGGTAAGCGTACACTTTTTTTGGGGGGGGGAGGAAGCCAAAAAAAAATCGCAACGACTCAGCCAGCCGAAAAGTCGCTCAGTGGGGGGGGGGGGGGGGGGGGGGGGGGGGGGGGGTAAGCGTACACTTTTTTTTGGGGGGGGGGAGGCCAAAAAAATCGCAACGACTCAGCCGGCCGAAAAGTCGCTCAGTGGGGGGGGGGGGGGGGGGGGGGGGGTGGGGGTAAGCGGACACTTTTTTTGGGGGGGGAGGTCTCAAAATTTCAAAATTTGACATTTTTCTTCGTTGGGGGGGGGGGTAAGGTCACCTTATTTAAGTTAGCCGTGGGGATAATATTTTTTTTTTTTTTTTTTTTTTATATTAAAAAAAAAAAAAAAAAAAAAAAAACCAAAGGGGGGGGTTTCAGTTTTTTTTAGGGGGGGTTTACATACATTGAAATTCCAAAGGGGGGGGGTTTGAACCCCCAAACCCCCCCCCCCCCCTGCGTACGCCCCTGGTTGTGAGCATTAATAAAACAAGCCGATTTTAGATGCGTGTTTATTGGCCTACTTATACAATATATTACATGTCTTTTAGTACAAATTACAGACATCGTATACATGTACAATGTATATTGCAATAATCATAATCATCTCCTTAGACATCAATAAAGCATCAGAAAACTCTACATCAACTAATTTCTTTTTATAGCAAAATATGTTTTATTGTCTTTGTATCATACATATATTTGTTACAAGGATTGCTATCTCATTTAAGTGCACACTGTACACACGTTTACATGAAATAGATGATATACAAACACATTAATAAATGAACAAGTAAATAACAAAAATTGAGAAAAAATACTTGAAAGTATTAAACATCTCGGAACTCGGGCAATAATTGGCAAATCACTTTCAATCATATTCCTCTGTTTTTTGTTAATTTCATTAGTACAGGTGTACAACTAATTTCTTGTGTGAAACTATTTAGTCATCACCTGGACCTTTAAAACATTTCAATGAAATTACATATATATACAGTAGTGCAAGATCTAATTTGTCAGTACTTTCTACAAAAGTGAATGATATAAGGCACTCTTTAATGAAAAGATCATACATACATAGAGAAGAATAACCATCATAATGAACCAGTGGCTTAATAAGAAGGGTACAGAAATAAATTTTATCTGTACCATAAAATTATTCTTCTGAAGATACAAAATGAAATTAATTAATCTGATACATAAACAATTAAGTTGTAGCCCTTTGAAAAACATGGCAACATTTTGAATGCACATACCGTGATGTTAAATGACAAAGCATCATATTTGTATTCATGTACATGTGTCCCTACAGCATTATAATTAAACTGTTGGTGACATAGATATATCAACTTGCCAGTTATTTTAGTGATATTCTGACCACATTTATGGAAATGGATTTAAAGGTACTATGTCCCATTTGCAGGCCAAAAAAATGAAAAAGTTAAATTCCAACTGCATTTGAAAGATAATACTTATTTAGAACTTCTCTAAAAAAGGTGGGGCTTGAAAATGTCTTCAAGTGGGAAAATAATGACTATTGGTTGTCAAATCGACTTTAGGGCTATAGAGCCCAAAAGTAATAGTCTTGATTTTCAGACAATTGTACCAAATGGTCATACGTTTTATACTGCGCAAAGATTCAATCAGTTTAATCTTGGCCATCACAAGAAGTGGGTTATTGATGTAGACAAATGCTCATGTACCCTTTACAACTCTTTTCATGTATGTTATTACCGAAGAAGAAAAAAAGCCAGTCAGTCACTCAATAGTGTCTGACAGTGAAGTCTAGCAAGTAAACAGGTTTCCTTGCATAATTTGAATATGAGGACACTGCTAACGTTTAAATTTCACAGATAGGACATACATGACATATTCATAATTCCTGCAAAGTTCTACAGAATTTGAGGTTGGCTGCAAAAGGGACATAGTACCTTTAAGATCAATTCGACTCTTTTCAAATACATTGTAAGAGCAAAACATTGAAGTGGATAATAATAATAATAATAACGGTGGCTTCTTGTATAGCGCACATGTCCGTCATTTTTCTAAATATCAGAGCTATAATATGGCAATTAAAAAAAATGTCTAATTCAAAGCTCCTAATTCAAAGTCTAATTCAAACTAATTAAAACTATCAGATTTTTATTACCTTTCCATCCAAATTGTGAGACAAAAATCTTGTGCATGAGTCGTTTACAATGGCGTGTTGCCAATTTGTCAGAGACCTGATTAATTCCAATCATTCTTATTGGTAACCTACAAGATTACACAGAATTTGGTCACACAAGTATTTTTAGTTTTATACTGAAATTACTTCCTGACCTTAGAAGGCTTTGCAAGGCATTTTTAGGGACCTCAAAGAGAGTTTTCAACGTCATGAAGAATTTTTTTTCTGGTATCTAGTTTTTATTTCAATATGTTCTTGCCGTAAGTATTTTGAATGCAGAGATAGATAATTAACATGATTTCCAAAACAAATTATGAAACATAAAAAATAAAGAATGAAAAGTCCTCGACTTATTTTCCGATGGATGTTATGTCAAATTCTACCACTTTTTTATTTTTTATTTCAACACTTTAAAATGAGAACTGTGGGTGAAGAAAATCTCCCTAAATAAAAATTACCTTCAACTCCAAAGATGAAAATAGTTGTTACATGGAGCATATCAGATGTCGGATCCTGTAATAGAAAGGCAACAAAAAAATAATCCTATCCTATTTTGAGACTGATATCTACATCATACTCACCTTTATTTTCATTTTTGGTCCCTTAAAGATGGAATCTGCGGGGGAAGAAATTCTCCCAAATACCAAAAGTGAAAACATTTATTTGAAGCATGACACATATGCTCTTCTGAGATAGGAAAGAAAGTATTATCTTAATATATTTAAGGAGAGATATATGCCTGATTCAACCCCACTTATTTTCACCTGATTAATCCCTTTAAAATGGAACCTGTGGGTGAAGAAATTATCCCTATAAACCTTCAAATCCACACTCAGACGAAAATATTTTCTACATCGGGCATGACACAGATCCTCTTTTTTATTCCGAGGTCTTACGCTGTCACATAACCATACTTCTTCAAGATTTGAGCACCCTTGCACAGCTGGGCACATACTTGTACATGTCCGACGCAGATGTCAAATTCTGCCGCGTTCTTACAGATTTTTGTGACACTTGTGTGCCCCTGACTCAGACATTGGGGTCTGAAACTCTTAAAGAGAACATTCAAACATGAGCTGTACATATGTAGACAATGCAGGGGGTGTTTCACAAAGATTCTAAGTTGGACTTACAAATTATGGAGCGCCATTTGTCGCCTTAAAATAAGATATATTCAAAAGCAAAAATTCAAGTATTTTAGACTTGAAACTTAGAACATGAAATATCTCATGATGATAGAAAATATGAATGATTTGAATCAACATTTTATGCCTTTTAAAATAACTTTTACAAAATATTTTCAAAGATGCTAACCAACTTTCCATAACTTTCAAGTCGAACTCACAGATAAGTTCAACTTAGGATCTTTGTGAAGAAAAAAACAGGTCTCATTGCCAATCACATGTACTGGTAGGAGTCCTCAGGGGAGTCCTCAGAAGAGACCTTATACCTTTTTGTCAAAGGGAATAAAGGCTATTGCATTTTATGACCTTATAGTCAGACCATTACTAACATACATGACATATAAGACCTGACTTGTCTGAAGTATAAGCTTATAGGCCTAATTTCATAACCTTGACCAGTAAGTGCTCTTCCTTATTAAAATTGAGATACTAGCATTAAAAACAAAGAGAAAAATAAGGATGTTATCAATTAATACCAGGATGCAAACAGCAATCTAATTTGGTCCTATGTGGAGGTATAAATCCTAGATTAGACTCTGATCTATCCCTTCAAGGTTTCATCTACCAAAACTTCACAAGTAAAGAATTTTGAACGATGATGTCCTTGAATGTGTCTTCAGGAATTGCCATGTTTAATTCTGTATACAAATTTGATTACATTGCAGAAATTTTAATAGGTCTGAAACCAAGTGGAATGCCATTTAAAGTGTTTTGTTTCCAATGAGAAAAATGCACTATACAGTTAATAATATCTTGGATACCATTTGAAGTTGTGGGTATTTCACTGATCAGCCACTCTCCATCCAGGTGTAGTAAATGGTATTGAGAGAGTGTTGACGGTGTAACTGGATAATTAGTTCCATCGTATTAAAGTTGATGGATGAGAATTTGAGGATATGTTCTCTCACTTCCAAACGGATGTTGCTACTGGTAGAGTCGATACATCAACGATGCCATCCCATGCTATCTCCTTGAAGTATTCTAGCCTGTGGCTGAAAGATTGAAAAAACAAAAATCATTCAATTATCAATCCATCAATTTATTTGAACGTCTGATACTTGATAGATGAATAAATAATTGATAGAGAGATTTCTAATTACAATGTACCAAAAGAGGGCTTCAAATTTTGGATCTTGAAAAAAATGAAGGTGTTCAAAATCGTAGAAAAGGACAATAAACTGCAATAAAATTCCAGCTATTCCCCACTCCTTAGACGGATAGTCAACCTATTCGAAACGTTGAACCACTCCACTAACCATCCTCTCCAACCGGCGCTATAATTCTCCTTAGAACTATATTAAGCTCAAGAAAGATTACCAACAATATTTTTTAGGACTCCCCAATCCTCCCCCCTCTCTCTCACGTGGCGCAACCGTAAACTTACTGTATTAAAACAATTTAAAAAAAAATTAAAATGGGCCATAAACTATACTTTATCATAGCAGTATTAAAAAAGGCAATGATGCTATTACAAGATAGCTGATTACATGTCAGACTATATTAAGGGATGGACTAATCTCACTTCACCCGTGACACCTTCTAAGGCAATGTTAATATCCTCATTTAATCTATGTGGCCTTCAGACTTCAAATAATCCTACCCCTGTCTGTACCATATCAAATATGGTGTTAATTAATCACTATCAACACCCAAAATGCAATCTGGCCTTGCATGGTGAGGGAAGAAATCATTAAAGACTCGACTGGAAACGGGAAAGTCATGGATCCCAAACCAACCATATTCAACTATAGACTATCTTTGATAGCAAGAAACCCATACACAGGAGAAAGTCATTTGATTCCTCAAAAGCTCCTGGTTTTACAGTATATCAAGCCTACCGCATGCTACACAATCGTATAAGAGCCAAAATCTAAACAAATATCTCTTCCTGTTTTAGCTTCTAAATAATGATAAGATTACTAAAAAAACTAAATTTAAATTGCATTAATTGAACTTTTCTAGTTAGAAGAGTTTACTTCAATTTGTAGACTGATTTAGCTTTTCCTCTTCCAAGGAAGCATGAAATTCCTTAAAATTGAGATTTTCTTAATCATACGACCTATTGTATCATTGGTCATAAAGATTTTATATGATTGGATTTGCATAACAAATGCTATTGCAGATTCTTCCAAAATCGAATCGTAGGCGGATTGCATAGTGGGCACTGCATGGACATAAGCCCAGATTATTATCCCTCTGTTGCTTAATATGGTGTCATTCTACATGTAAATCAACTTTGGATTGAATGAAGTCAGTTATTATAACTTGCAGGTTATTCAAAAGGGTAATCATTCACTAAGTTTATAATACCTTCTTCTTCTTCCCATGCTATTAATCTTCACAGGGCTATGCCGAAGATCTGTAGATATGTAAATTACCAGTTATGTACGAAGGCACATGCAGTGGCACACTAAAAACCGGGTTTACAACCTACTCTTTGCGAGAAGTGTAGAGTATACAACAAAAACAAAATATACGATGTACATGTAGGATGCATTTTGAGGGTGCTGCTCAATAATGAAATAGAACGCTTCATAAAGTCTGTATCTAACTTTCACTAGTGATGATTCAAATGGCGAAAGCACATAGATCCTAATCTTTCAGGTGTTCATGTACATGTACCTTTGTTTTGCCCTATAATGTAGCCCATGAGGGGGCCCTTGTGCTCTCAAATAGTTGAGACGTGACTCTTTCTTCTGATATCTTCAACAATACACCCTGTCAGGTTAAAGGAAGTGGTTGACATTACCCATACACCTGCCTCAAAACCACATTGTGCCTCTGGGTGTATTTCTCATCTCGAAAGAGATCCTCTCTAAAAGACTTAAAGGGCAGTTGAAGTAGTCAAAGAGGGTTTGGAGGGGAGGAGGTGGTAGAGGGGTACACATGAGAAAGTGGGTAGATGGGCAGGGGCAATTTACCACCCCTCCTCATATGGTGGTATTGATATACTAAGTTCACATTATCCTTACACCACTTCACAACCACCTTGTGCATCTTGGTATATACCTCTCATCCAAAATGAATTCATCTACAAAGGAAGGGCAGTGGGAATAGTGAAAGGGGCAATGTTAGATGGGGTGGGGTCACTAGGGTGGGGGTGGGGGTGGGGGGGGGGAGGGGGGTAATTTCATATCCCATCCTAAAATGGAACATTATGGGGTTGAATATTAGCATATAAACCACATCTTGCCTCCAGTGTATCTCTCATCCACAAGAGTTCCTCTAGAAAACAATTGAAGGGCAGTTGGAGTGGCTATAATGGGGGTAAATGTGATCAAAAGGAGGGAGAGAAAGAGGCAGGCCCAGGGGAAATTCCCATCCCACCCTTTAAAACAACTTGGGTGAAATTGAACATGTCAGCATATTACTCCCATTTTATATAAACCACATCATGCCTCTAGGTGTCCCTCTCCTCCAAAATGGGTTACTAACTAATAGAATTACAGGCCAATCAGAATGGCTGAAAGGGGTGGGAAGAGGGCATGAGGCCATTTCAACCCCTTTTCATGATGGTAATATGGAAAGATTGTGCTGACAAATGTGAGCATGAATTACTCTAGCTGCATCAAAACCACATCATGCCTCTACATACAACTATCATTCAAAATGAGACCTCTACAAAGGAATTAACTTTAGGGCCATTATTAACTTTTTAGAGGAATTAAAATGGCTTAGAGGACAGTTACATTTTGGCACATTTTAACATTCTTCTGATAAATTTGAGCCTATGATTAAGGCTTGATTCTTCAGCACATTTCAGAATGCAAGCTTGGGGAATTAGGATAGAGTGGCAAGGAGCAGAGACCCCCCTTCTCAATTAGGTGGAAATGTGTTTTTCTAATTTGCTGGGACACCATCCTATCAAGGACTGGTGGAGCATGCCTTGGTTTGCTTTGGGAGTAGATATTTTTGTTAAATATTCCCTCGTCCCTATAGGGGTAGATCTTGTGAAGTTGGTTGATGTGCATTAATTATGTAAGACCTGTTTAATAGTCGTAAATCTCAAACTGCAGGACTGATCTTGTAAACCTGCATTTATCTGGGAAACAAGACGATGTGCTTACAGTATTCATACCCCGTCACTGGATTCTGTTACAATTCTGCATGTTACAGTGCACACTCTTCATTCCCGCCCTTTGGGAGCATTCCAGCCAGTCGCCCTTTTACAGGCGCGCACATGCTTATGCTCATGCACATGCTAATCCACTGAACCACATTAACTTTCACATCCTAGCAGGTGTCCATTTAACACCTGGGTGGAGAGGAGCAATGTAGATAAAATGCCTTGCCCAAGGACATAAGTGCCATGTCAGGGATCTATCCCACGTCCTTTGCATTCCCAGTCGAGTTATTAGACCATTCGTCTACGACACCTCTACATACATGTATGAACTCACTATAATTTTCAATACCTTGAGAGAAGTTTATTAAACATATGGCATAATTTGGGGAGTTTTCCAAGGCTAAATTGTTTTCAGCTCAAACTCCTTTTTTCTGTCTACCACACTATAGTAAACACCTGTCCTGTGGCTTGTATGTTAAATCCACAAAAACACCAGAGGGAAGTTGTCACTTTAGAATGTTCCCGGCCCCTCTTGATCCCCTCCTCGACCTCTCCTTACTATACCACATGGAGCATGGCCTTAACTTAAAGTTGATACTCTAAGCAAATAAATGTCCCTTAATTTGTTACCTACGGCAAGTATATGTTATTTTTAAGTTTTTCAATTACTTAGTATATCACACAAAAATTCTGTCTACTCGAAATCCTCGATTGAAATGTCTAAAATATCCGCCTCTCTTTGCATAGAAAATCAGTCACGACGCTGGTCTACTATTTATGACCTCACGTCCGGGAGAGAGTATATTCACGTACCCGGATGTTCCATAGCAAACATGTGCAGAGTGATACGATTTTCTGCATATTTTTGTTTCAAAGGCTGAAAAGTCTAATAAATCATAATTCTATGTACAATTCTTTACCTTCCCCTAGTACTTCATAGTATTAATATCAATTCCCCTTTTAAAAATTATGACATATACATGCCAACGACGTGCTATTAGTCGATATTTTCACCATGTAATTTTTGTTTTGGTGTCGAAATCGGCCCAGGCACGGAGTGAACAGTAGCTGTCTACCCATGCACAGTTCATTACCATACACTACAGCGATCTCCCGATGGTTTCTTCTTCCTTTTTCCCATGTCTTTCGCCTTCCTTGGCCCTGAACATCCTTCATCTACCGTGTGTGTGTGTGTGTATTGGGTTTTTACAGACGTGTATCAATCAGATATGATTATTTACGTCTGGGGACCGACCTTTAAACGTCACCATCCGAAAGACGTGACTCAGTTTCGAACCTGCGTCCTCTGCTGAATCAGTTTGTAACTTCCACTTTTAGCTGGATTACAGGCGCACGCCACAACGCCTAATTCTGACACCGGTAGTCAGGATCAAGTCTTTGTTAGTTGTTTTTCTTAGCTGGCAACGTCGCTTTCATTCTCTTGCAATTGCCGATAAACATATAACTAGCGCACGTACGTTCCATCACAAGCAAGCAGCGCCTAGAGCAGCGGCTTGGACTTACCTCCCGATTCTGCCCGTTCATGCAAGAGCCGCATCACTCGCCAAAATATTATAGAGGAAGCGCGCTTGCATGATCTCGTTCAAGTTTGATATTTTACAACATAAAATGTTTAACTGGTACTGTATCCTTTTTTGAGGCAGTCACATACATCTATGATAAGTACTATCATAGTTCTAGACCTATTCGTTTTACAAAACTGCTCATGTACATCTGATGACAATATAATGCATCCGCCTATTCATAAGTGCACGATTTAACTTTAATTCCTAAGCAGTAAACTCGTCTTAAATCTCTACCAAATAGGTGAATATGAGGATATAAAAAGAAATCAGCGACTGGAAAATGTTGCTTCGTTATTCTTCATTCAAATGAAAACAGAAAATCCATCAAATATACTCCTTAACAACAACAAATCTAAGCTCTGACAGGATAGCATTTACGTAGGGATATCACTGCCATTCACTCTCACTGAGCCCATGACTCCCGTTCGTGACGTCACGGATAGAGGCCCGACTCTACGTGCACTTCCGGGTTTCAGACTTAGATATTTTGGTAGGGTTTACTCGAATAAATTCATTATTCTAAACTTGTTTTGTCGGGTGGACACCATTTGGTGTTATTATGGGGGTTAAAAGCTTTCTATTTATGTAATTATCTCAGTATTTGGGATTGTCTTAGAGTATCAACTTTAAGGTATAAGTCTCCCTCCCTCCTTTCTAACTAAAGCAACACCTATATACACCTACATGTATGAACTTCTATGAAAGCAAAGAAATTATTGAATGGCCATCAATGGCAGAAATTCAACTTTGGCAAAGCATCCTAACGTGTGGATGACTAAGTAATACATTTTTTTTTTTTTTTTTTGTAAATTAAAAAGAGAAGGTAAATTTTGTCTGAGCAGCAGTGCAAATGCATTGAACCAAAACATATTTTGGACTCTCTTTACAAGGACTACTTGTGTGTCCAGCTATATCAACAATCACTTGTTTATGCGAGAAATAAAAAAAATTCAAATTTGTATACTGCAAAAAAAACTATTAATATAGGGTCTGCAGACAAAGTCTAGGGGTTAGAGATCACAGGGAGGGGTAGGATGTAAATGTAAGAGTGTCCCTTTGTCAACTTCCGTTTCCACCCCTTCACATTACCCCTTTCTGTGGCAGTGAGGCTACCACAATCTATCTATAGATTTTTATCTTTTCAAGCACTGCTGATTTCCTTCCAAAAGTAACAGTAGAAAGGTGAAACCCTGCGGTAACTTTTAAAGTTCCCCTCTCGATTTCCTCCTTTTGGGATTTCGTCATAGCTAGTCACTGTGCGTCCATTCCATTTTGTATGTAGTTAATGCAAAGAAGTGAAGTATACTTTGTGCCATATCGCACTGCATCATAAGCTGATGACTGCCACACCCCAACACCACCCCTGACTAACATTTGTAGCTACATAGCTACAATATCTTCCCCTGCCCCTGCCCTGCCCCGCCCTGCCCCACCCTGCCCTTCCTCCCCATCCACTGACACTACTGCTTCTGTAGCCCCATCATGCTCCCTGTTTACCCAACCCCCCTCTCATCCTCAATCCCATTCCCTATATCTTTACCTCTTCCTACAACCATTCCCTCACTAAGCGATCCCATTCATTCCCTGCTTAAGCGTCCTCCTCACCCCTCTCCCCCTCCCCCTCTCTCCCTTCCCCATCTCTTCCATGGAAAATGTGTTTGATACATAATCACTTCCTCCTACTGCCCCTCCCCCCTCCCTCACTTAATCCCAATGACACCTCTCAAGGAAACTCACAAGTCTGGTTGATCATGCTTGCCCCTCTCTGCCGGGTACAGGGCCTGGTACTCTCTCTGCTCCCCCGTCCCATGGATTGCATACGCATTGAAGCCTCTCAGACCGGGAGGCAGGTAGTCCAGGGGTATGGTGGCTGACCCCTTCCATGAAGACCGGTCCTCCTGGATGCTAGCCAAGAACTCCAGGGGAAGCCCTTCCTGTGAGTGACAATTAGGAGCAAGGATGAGAGAGAGAGAGAGAGAGAGGATGTGAGAAATCTGACCTCAAGATCACCCGACTAATACAAAAACATAATTTCAATCATACATGTACATGTATCGTAGATTATTAAGTTCTTAAACCCATATAAATGTATTACTGATCGAGCAGGTACATCTACATCCGGTATGTCACATTATCAATTATGTATAGACAGACTTGTATTTCTAATAAAAGATATGTATGTATTACATATCATGTTTTAATCATGAGCCTTTAAATTTGATTTTAACAAAATATATCACTTTTCTCAACAACAAAAATTGAGATTTATGACATTGTAGCATCACGACTTCCTTACGGGAGGTTCCTGTACTGCAACACAATTAAATACGAAGCACAATTAAGCTTTATGTCTACAACGATGATAATACAAAATTGCAAACACTCAAACATGTTCACCTTATAACTAATACATTACCGGCTTCAAAGTCTTATAATCTATAAGATATCAAATCAATCAGTATCCTTTTGAAAAATGAGAAATTGTATATTAATAACTTTTTGAAGGAAGGGAGTGGGAAAAGGGAGGATTGGGGTGTGGTAAGGGGTGGGGTTTCATAGAATTTAAATCACATGCTTCTCAGCTGGTAAAAATTAATAAAGAGTTAAAGAAAAACACAACATATATGCAGCATCTTAAGTGGCAACGCAGGCATGTGTGGGTCCAAAAGAGAAGTTCAGTGAGCTATCTTTAGTCTGAGATATACACATGCAAAGACATCATATCCTGTTGTGAGTTGAATATCAGCAGGAGTTAATTTTGTTTTTCAAAAGGCATTATACCAAGGCCAACCTCCTTAATTCCAAGCACACTCTAATCATTCATGCACTTCCGCATATGATGAAATATGTGTCTAAAGACTTTACTCACTTTGTCTCATCAAGCTTCAAAATAGTATTATTCAAATTTTAAAACTTAAATTGTTAGTAAAAATGGACTTTCAAATGTGAGAAACTCACCTCTGTGAGAAAACCCAAGATATCGTTTGGGTGAAATGTCAATGTGCACTGCTCAATCAGTCTCTCTCTCTCTCTCTCTGTCTCTCTCTCACCCTCCTCTCTCTCTCTCTCTCTTTCTCTCTGTGTCTCTCTCTCACCCTCACCCTCTCTCCCTTTCCATATCTCTCTCCATATCTCTGTGTCCATCTCTTTCTCCCTTCTCTGTACCTATCCTTCATCTGTCATGTTTCCTCATAAAAAGATTAAGTCTGTCTGGGACCCTGTGAATGTTTTCCATTTCCTCAATTATTCTCTTCATTTTCCCCTATTTCTCTTCCTTGAAATCTATCACATATATAGCAACAGGAAAGATGACAAAGTGAAGCTTTTCTTTTTACTTGTTGCACAGAAAGGTCAACATTTAGAGCTCTGCATGCTGTGCATAACACTAGAATGAACATTAAAGATGTATATGTATAGTACAAAGAGTTCCTTTCACCTAAAATTATCAAAGTTTCTTTTCACCTCAGTACCCTGTTACTTAACATATAAATTAAAAACTTTAAAATAGCCAAAAGTTTTCAATTCTATAAGTCTCATGGAACCCTGTGAATGACTTCCCCTATTCCTCAAATAACTGAACTTTCAAAATGGCTACATTCTCTCTTTAAATGGTACTCAATGACACATACATATAGATTGTATCCAGCTACTAATTAAGCATTTACATCAGTCCAATCAATTAACTCTATTCAGTAACTTTATTTTCAACTGACATCCTTTTGGAAAATTGATTAGTTCCTTTGCAAGACTATAGGGCAACATATCATGTCCTCATAATAATTCAAAATGGCTACAATTTTTCTCTAAAGGGTTCCTATTTTAATAACCATAATGCTTCAGTTCTATACCATGAAGCATGTTTCTTCACTCGTAGAGTATCAGTACTGGAAAATGCATTAATTCAATGAAAAGCTCTACTCTCTCCCTAAAAACATACCTTTCCAAAAATTCTACTAATGTGCTTTAAAGGCCCACTGCACTACTTGTAGCTACTTGCGCCCTCTTACAACAAACAATGCCTAATCGGTGACCATTGGTCCCCCATGATCCTCTTTTTCTTATGTTAACTGAGAGCTGAGTTGATGAGATAACCACCTGTCCAGTGACCTTGCAGGGCGCTCTAATCCCCCTGTAAAGTATGGCAGATAAGCTTTAAAGGTAAAGACCAGTAATGGTCATGCGATTGCATTGTGAAAGAAACGTTGTGGAATCGATCAGAAAAGGTTGATCATTTAGCATCTAGCATCTGCAAGGTTCTGGAATCATCAAAATGATAAGAAATTCGGCCCATTTCTTCGTAAAGTTACAAGCACTATACACAGAAAGATGTATATGGGACTACCCTATATCTCTCACACGACCATGAGAGAAACAAATTTACCAAATATATGAATTAGTAGGCGGTTTCCCGGCAAATTTGTTATCATCATGTATTAGTCAAAACATATTCTTTCACATGATTGGTAATGAGAGCTTCCATTTCATTTTTTGAAATTGGGGCGTTTCCAATACTGGTCTTTACCTTTAATAAGTACAACTGCTGAGCAAGAACATTTCTTCAATTCTAGGAAATGCATTAATTCAATCAATTAACTCTCGTCATCACCATGGTAACTGTATTTTCAGCTGGGAGAAGGAAGTTGACATTTTTTCCCCGACAAACATATCTTGAAATATGACTCATCATAATTTCAAGATGTTTCGAAACTACTATCAAGACACCCTAGCTCATGAGGCCGACTGCGCGAGTACGATCTGGAGATTAAAGAATTTAGATATTGCCATGGAAATTGTCAAGGAAACTGAAAATGTGCAGAGTCAGGGTGCACATGGTATGGTGTCATCAGTCCATGAAATACAAAAAATGTTCCTGTTTTATCTCTGAACATATATTTCTTACATGAACCTGTGCAAAATAGCTGCAGCAAGACCTGTTAATGTAAGGGACCGAGGTTGTTATAACTGCTATGCCAGACAATAAACATTAATTTGTTTATGCTTGGATCAACCCACATAAAATTGCAAATATCTTGAGTATGCTTTAATAGATACAGATACAACTACCATTAGATTTTAAAAAGTCATAAATCTTCCCAAATAGTGTATGATCCCCTTATAAAATATTTTGCAATTTTCATTACCCGGTAGATGAATGAAATCTAAGTGTTTTGTATCTAATTTAGATTGTTGCAATCTAATGTAATTAAATCATTAAAATTTAGAGCTTACAATTCCCTGAAACTATTCTTATCTTAATCTTTAAAACAAAGTTGAAAAGAAGATGTAGAAAGAGCAGACTGAGAGGATTCAAGTATGTCTTCTTATAGTGGGATACCTCAATCCATACTCTGTACAGTTGTGCTTTACATTCAAGATCAAATTTGAATGTTTGATCACCCATGACAACTTCAAAGAACCCTTCAAATTAAAAAAAAAAAAAAGGTGGCAGTTAATCTGCATGATTCTGACCTCTTGAAGACCCAACGAAAGCCCCCAGAATCGAATGCCTTTCATATGAATAGTGAGCAGGCCCTAGCCCCAACATGTAGCTCTGTGACTATCTAAATCAGATATGTATACAATGTGTTCTTCATATACAGGAAATTGAACATTGGATCATCCCTGACAGGTTCGCAGGACCCTTCACATCACGTCCTCCGTTCAGGAGTGATGCAGCGGTATTCTTGGTCCTCTCTACAACCGCAGATATGGAAACCAGATTGATTTGCAGGAAGGGTAAAGGAACTTCTTAGTCTGCTCAATAAGACCCACAAAATATGCCCTACATATAAACTATATTTATGCAGGGATGCCAGTTAGAACTGATCAGAGGGCCTGGAAATCACCTAGAATGAGCTATTTTGTACACAAAAAAGCCTAAACTATGACCTGGATATAAATCACCAGGGCATGAATTCAGGCTTTTCCCTGAAAACTGGCATCCCCGTTTATGCCACAGTTGAAGGGTGACATATGGTTCTACTTCATATACGTCTCCAATACACCTTTCACCAAGTTCTTAAAGAAATTTTTCAAATTTGTGATTTGATGTAAAAGATGAGCACTGCATGGAGAACATCATATACAGTCCTCTCCTCCACATGACGTTAAAGCCCCATGCACTGCACTACTTGTAGCTACTTGCACCCTCTATATAGAAACCAATGCCTAAGCGGTGCCCGTTGGTCCCCCATGATCCTCTTTTTGTTATGTTAACTGAGAGCTGAGTTGACGAGATAACCACCTATCAGTGACCAAGCTAGGTGGTCTAAACCCTCCTGGCCAAACTAGTCCAGACAGGCTTTAAAAGAGTTACCTCTATAAAAGAATGAATCTCTGTAACATAGGGGCAGAGTGTGAGTGCAACCGACAGAAATGGTCAGGAAAATGGAGAGAATACAGTCCAAATAGTACATCATTATCACTAAAAAAAATACATGAACCAAGAAAGAGCTATAAGGATGACAAATATAGGTTACAGCTCTCAATGTATTAAGGACAGAGAGAGAGAGAGAGAGAGAGAGGGGGAGGGGGGGGGGGGTCTCTTTCTCTAAACAGAAGGCGAGGGAAGTGAACTCTTAATGAGGGGTGTCCTTAAATGACTTGGAATGTTGTCACGTGTATGCTTGGTCCACCTTGTCAAAAGCCATGGGGGATTCATGCACAAAGTTTCCTCTACCCCCCCCCCCCCCCCCCCCCCCGGGTCTCTCTCTCTCTCTCTTTCCTCCCCCTTATCTCCCCCTTCCTCTCTCTATCTCATTCCCTCTATCTCATTCCCTCTATGTTTCTCTCTACCCCTTTCATTTCTTTCTTCCTTTTTTCTCCCTTTCTGTATCTTCTTAACTCTTTCTTGTCTTTCATTTTCACTCTCCTATCTCTAATTCTCTATCTTTGTTTTCCTTTCTATTTCTTTTCTTTTATCTCTCTTTCTATCTCTCTGCCTCGTTTCTGTATCTAACCTTGTCACATGCCAAGAGGGATTCCTGTGCAGGCCAGGTTCTCTCTCTCTCTCTCTATCTCTCCCTCCCTCTCTCTCTGATCAGGGGGGAAGGCTCCCTGCCTCAATCCCGGGCAAGTGATCTTCCTGTGTTTCATCGCTTACTAAGAGGGACCAAGAATCAGTCGGAGGTGATTCACTCTGCCAACCAACGTTTAGTCAAGCAAGCTTGCGTTCTACGCCGCACCAAGTGCAAAAGTAGATTTCAGGATAATCCTAGGCAGGAACATACACCCAAAGGAAGATACAGGAATATAGAAAGTGCCTACTTCCAATTGACTGCTCTGAGGAACTTGTTCTAGAAAATTCTGATATCATTGAGAGCTTAATTTTACAGGAAATACCAAAAACTGGTGAGTGATATTGCTAGTTTATATTTTCTTTTTTTTATATTCTTTTCCTGAAGACAACCCTTGAATCTTCGAATGTCAAATCTATTCTTTCCACATAAATCTGTCATCTAAAGATTGAAATGTCAGTCTTCTCCTAAAGGGGAATCGAAAAAGTGACATTTCAGAAAAATCCTGATATCTGATTGATGGATATTGTTTCGAGAATAATATCGCTAGTGATATGCGTTTGTCTCGCAATGTATGGTCAACAAGGGATCTAAAAGATCATGACGTTTCGTGCGCGGCTGCAACACTTCGTCAGGTCATATTGTTGTTTCTATAAGACTGAAAGGTGAAGAGTATTAAACTATGCTAGCAGGAACATGATGGAACTAATGCTATATTGGACTGAATTAATCAGAAAGACAGCCGCTGGAATCGTTAACACATGTGATATATCCCTTTCATGGTGATCCCTTAATACTCTCTATCAAAATTATCATTTTCTCACCTCAATAATATTCCTCACTCCATTGAGACGCAATACCAGATGCTGACCATACCTGAAATAAAGAATATAATTATAGAAATGGAAAATAAAGAGAAATAATGTGTATGGCAGGGCTTAAAGAAAATATCCTGATAGGAATGGTTGAAGAAAGAAAGGCAAAATACTTTAGCCACATTAAAAGACAACAGAGTCTCTTGAAAGATTTATTGGAAGGAAATGTAGAAGGTACCGGACCAAGAGGGAAACAAAGAACTAACTGGGACAGACATGGTGAGGAATATGACACTTCAAGATTGTAGTAGGGTGGCAGAAAGCAGACATGTGTAGAAAAATGTTGCAATCAACCTTCAAGCTGAGAGAAAAAAAACATTTTTGTATGGATTTGAATTGAAAAACAGGCTTACGTGTAAATTATTGAAGATACTATTTACAGATTATAACCGTGACTTTCTTACCTTACTTACTCATGGTTGTCTAATGGAGCAAACACTGGGTTGCCACAGTTATCTTTTAATTAACACATAGACCATAACTCATATACACATATATACACCATGAATACCATGTGTTCTAAACAATGTGGGAGTCCCTCGTATTAATCCATAGCACAAAGCGAATGAAGAATGAATAAAACAACAATGTCATGGAAATTCCATTCTTGTTTGAAAAAGAAATGTTATCCTGCTTGGAAACACGTACAGTGTATGCCAACTTGGGAACTACATATGTGCTTTAATCTCTATCTTCATAACTTTCAGAAGTCTCACATCAATTTCAGAAAAATGGAGAGAAATATCCAGAAACCTGTGCCAAACATTATACTATACAGTTAAACATTGTCCCGAACTGCTACCTGTGAAATTCACCTACATGCATGTATGATACATGATGACAGAGAGCAGTCTAGAACAGGTAATCAAGTTATTTCCTTACTGCTCAAACAATTATTCACAGTCAAGCCCAATAGTACCCCATTCACACCAAGAACTTAAGTTAATCCTGATGAGTGTATTCCATGACTGTAAAGCCTATCAATGACCTCTTCACATCAAGAAATTAAATGATCCTGCAAATAAGTGTATTCTATAACTATCTAAAAATAATTATATGCATGCAGTCACACCTAATAATGCCTAATTCACACCAAGAACTTACGTTAATGCTGATGAGTGTATCCATGACTATTCAAACAAATATGTGCAGTAAAGCCTAAAGCCTTCAATGCCCTTTTCACATCAAGAAATTAAATGATCAAGACTGTAAATGAGGGTATTTTATAACTATCCAAAAATAATTATATGCAGTCAAGCCCAATAGTGCCCCATTCACACCAAGTTAGTTCTGATGAGTGCATGTATTCCATGACTATTCAAACAAATTTGTGCAGTAAAGCCCTCAATTAATGCCCTCTTCACATCACGAAATCAATTGATCCTGATCAGTGTATTCTATCTAATTACATGTAATCCATTCTATTAACTATCCACTCATAACTAGAAATGAAACGACTCTGATATATGTGTATTATATTACTATCTGTTCAATACAGTCAAGGCTATTGACAATGACCCATTCACATCAAAATATTAATTTAATATGTTTGTTATTTCCTCACTCTACTACGCACTTGACTTTAGTCTAAAGCCAATGAAAGTGCCATTCACACCAAGCAATTGGGTGATCCTGTTCGCTATTTCCTTTCTCTCTCATAGATACAGTTAAGAACATCAAGGATCTTTCACATCATGCAACTAATGGATCAATTCTCTTATTTGCCGTGTTTGATCAATAAAACACAGTTCAGCCCATCACAAGAAGAAGTTTTAAAACTTCTTGACCCTGTTTCGTTATTTCCAAACTCTCCATACAAATAAACACAGTCAATGACAATAAAGCCCCATTTACATTATCAAAAACGACTAATACTAACTGTTATTTCCATACTTTCAAATCATTTAGACACAATTTATCATTTAAGCCCATGATTGCCTCACAAGAAGTAACCTTCTTGTACATACTGACCCTGTTTGTTATTTTCTAACTTTTCAAGCGATTACACGCATTTTAGAACATCAATATCCCTGTTTGTTATTGTGCGAGGTACCTTTAGAAGCAGATTGTCCTGCATGTAAGTTATGTGAATATGGATGTGATTTAAAAATTAATAATTCAGATAGTTTGGGGCTTGACCATTCAAAGCTTTGTAAACAAGGAAAAGTAATGTAAATGCAATTCTATGCCTTATTCACAAACAATGTGAATTCATTAAAACAGGTAGTAATATGGGAAAATTTTGAGGAATTTATTATTTATCCTACTTCTTTCTCATATACTTTCCAGTACTTTAAGGGTTTGCATATGAAGTGTAGGGTATCAGTATCAGATTCATGTCAAATGTGTATTATTTCCAGTGTTTAAAACTTCTTATGCAATGGTTTTCTTGATCAAAATGTTTATAAATAAGTACTTCATCTTGGACATTTGTAATAATAGTATAGGCTTAAGGGAATGTCATGGCAGGATGTGCTAGTTCCCGAGAGCCTATAAAACAGCCAGACCTCAAATATTAAAGCAGTTGATATGTCTTTTTGAGGGCATTTTTAAAAAGACTATCGACTGGTAGGCAGGTATGAGGGCACTTTTCAAAAGACTATTGACTGGTAAGCGGGTATGAGGGCATGTCTAAAATCAGGACTCAAATTTCGACCAATCGGATAGCTAGATTTCTAAAGTGAGGTATATAATGTAATTTAACTCTTATTTCACTACAACCTTGAATGCCAATGCTGTTTGCCAAAAACCATGTCTTTCAATCACCGGTACTAATTTGTTCACACTTTCAAGAGCAAATTAAATTTATACCAATACAGCTAATATCCTAGAATTAGCTAATTAGAAGATTATTGCTAATACAGTGTATGAGTAAATGTGGCAGAGTGCCATTGCCCACGATGCTATGCTTGGACTACATTTGTGATTAAATGCACATAAGACTTAATTAAAATTGATGCTTGTTAGTACATACTGCTGTGAATCTTTCAAGTCTGTGAGGTCTATTTTTGGATTCTTTAAGGCTCCAAAGATAGCTGGGTTGACCCTTAAACCATCGACCATGGACAAAAAATACACGGGGGCTCAGAATGCCAAAAGAGCCCTCAAAAGTCATAAAAGAGTCCCAAAAAATTGCATAGAGTTCAATGCAAAATAAATTGAAGAGTTGTTATTTTCATGCAGCAACCTTCAAAATTAGCCTCCAAAATTGTTTAAATATTTTTTCCCTGCCGGGCAACGACTACAGAATTCTCTCATTCCAATTGGCTGGCTAAGGAAATATCATATTTCCAGAGGCAATGAGTTAAACAAATTTCATTACCATACGGCCAAACTTATTGATAACCCATGGATTTAAAAAGTACATCCAACAGAAATATGTTAACATTTTGCCATTTCCGAAACGACACATTATATTAGTAAGCCAAAGATCTATCTATCAAGGCATGTTCTCCCAGTTCGGAGGTGGATAAAAATATTTTCCACACATCTTAGTACACTCTTGCAGTGTTGTTCCACTCCATGTTTTAATTAATGTTCCCCTCCCAGTTAGTTCTTGGATTCCCTCTGGGTCTCATACATTCCACTTTTCTCTCCAATAAATCTTTCAAGAGACTCTGATGTCTTTTAATGTGGCCAAAGTATTTTGCTTCCTTACTTTAACCATTCGTATAGGGATATTGTTTAAGCCTGCCATAAGTAGTATTCTTTGTTTTAAACATTTAAATAACTACATATGTGTATTTCTTTTTTAGTCAGATGATTTCAGATTCACACAGACTTAATTAACAGATAACGGTTTTAACCATTCACAAGTATCACTTATCCAATTTCCTTAAATTTTGTTACCACAGCGTTTATATATCTATTTTGGGGTTTTAATTCTCACAATTGGAATTGGTTCACATTTAGAACTTATCAAAGTACAAGTGTGTCTTTACCGGTGAATAAATGCTGCTTCTTGCAGTGGCTGGCTAATTCCACCAACAAGCCCCATTGCTTGGAATACATGTAGCAGCTCAAACCCTCATCCAAAGTGCAATGGTGATTAATCAATTGTATGTGTACATGTACCTTCACTGCAAATTAATTAATCTAATTGTGATTGGGCTAATTCCTCTGGATCAGAAGTAGTGGGCTATTTTTGAAAACATGTGCTTGTGGAAACAGCCCCTCATTAGGAGCCATGTTTTGATATTTCTTTCTAGCGAGGGGCCAAGCAAGATCAAGAGATTGAGAATAATTGAGAGGGTGGGGCTCTTTGGGTGCGAATGGGACTTGAGTAGGAGGACATGTAATGAAGACTTTCCTCTGCAAATGACACGAGACAGGTTTAATCTGCTGAAATATAATTTTTTTCTTTGGGTGTGAACAGGTTCTAAATTGGTGGATAAGATCTTCCTTTGCAATGAAACGGTTGTAAACTTTCTTTGAGTGAGTATTAACAGGGCCTATATGTATCGACATTATGCTGGATAGCCATATGTAGTGAAGATTTGTCATGTTTTAATGAAATGAAACGTTTAAATCTCCTGCAATTACACTTTTTGTGGGTGTGAAGAGGGCCTGAGTAGGTGAACATAGCTCTCTATGATATGAGACAGTTTAATCTAATTTTTAAAACTTTCCTTCTCTACTGCGATGGGATAGTTCATCCTAATCATTGTAAATTCCCCAATAAAATTGTATCAAGCCACAAAAGAATATCAAATTTAAGTCTACAACCAATTCTGACCAGTTAATAATTCACTTGGATTTATGTGCTTTGATATTTCGTTAGTTTATCCTCATTTGCCCGTAACTGAATTGTAATACTCATGTGTACCTCGGGTTCTCTCAATTAGAATGGATGTAAAAGTGATCATTGTCATTTTTCAGGGGTGGATCAGGGGGCACAGTAGGAAAAGGGAGCCCCCATCGCCCGGCCAAACATGTGTCTGTTTTCATAAAGTTATAAATTTATAAAAAGAGAGATATTCTTAGAATATAGGTATTCTGCCAGAATCCTCTCTGATTCATGACGCATCACATGTTGGTCATCAGCTCTTGATAATCATCCTTTCATTGGTTTGAAAGAGCCAGGATATCTGATTGGTGGCTTTAACGGGAAATCCACGCTTATCAGCAAGTTGCTCTGAAGGAAAACAGAAAAATCAGAGAGGCAGATTGAGCCTCCCCCCCCCCCCCCCCCAAATAAGAACCTTTCTAGAACTGCTACTACCCACCAAGATTTGAAGCGGTACTGAAATTGTTTGCAAATGTTTACTTACGGGCAAAGTTCCACCTCCAAATATCTTTCATCTGATCCCAGGAAGAATGCTTCCACGACTAAGATAAATGGAATATGAATATGTAATCTATTATTATTATCATCATTGTCATTATTACTATAAGTAGTAGTAGAAGCAGTAGTAGTATAGTAGTATCATTTATATTATTATTGTAACTATTATTTAAAACATAAGCAACAAATGATTAATAACAAAACAAATGTAGCACTGGTAATGGAGAAGAAGGATTTATTCATAGGCCCTAAATTGGAAAGACCCAACTCTTAAAAGGAAATTACATTGTAATATGTGTTAGCAAGTGAATATGTGTCTAATTTTAGGAAAAGGGCTCAGACTAAACAACAAAATTTCAACTACAATTTTAAGAAATTTGAATTATCTAATCTCTCATTTTTCTTTTTAGCCCATTGGTATAAAATAGATGGCAAAGTGTGCAATAAAGGCACAGCGATCTTTGATGCCTTTTGTTTGAAAATCAACTCTCTTATGAATAATCATAACATCTTTATATATAAAATAAGAAACAATTTATTTGTTTAATGTAGTATAATGTTCCATTACTGAACTGTACTTTATTGCCACATCATAGCTAAGTGCACTTTTATATGCCATGGCATTGAAGTCCCTTTATAAACTGTACATCACTTACAGCCATTCATGGCAGCTTCATCATGAAAACACACAGCTTCAGCAGGAGAAAATAGATCTCAACCGGGAGAACAAGAGATTTATGGGGAATCGCCCTAAAGTGGGAGAGTTAATTATCATTAACATTCATTGGAATTGTATGCATAGAATCCTACCTTCATAATCCCAGAGCCCAGGTTGAGGACTACCAGCAGGTCCTGAAGGTGCAGGGTCATTGTAGAATGGTGCCACAACTTCCAGATTAATTCCTGTGCCTTCTGTAGACTTTGACATAGAAAGCCTGACTGGAGTGGGATGATTCACCGGTCTTCCATCCCATTGGGTTGCAATGCTGAAGCTTGCTGTTTTAACTGCCATGTCTAAGAACGAGAACTGTTGTGATAATTAGAATATAGTTGCCATCTGTAAATGCTATTGCACCGTTTGAGCATTTCCAAACAGCATGACACAAAAAGCAGTCCCTCAACATTCAAATATGGTTATCAAAATGTTGAAGAAAAAAAAATTATAAAGAAAAAAAGAAGAAAAAAAAAGAAATGATGAGTAAATAGCATTTGGCTAAACTGTGTGAATATGATAATGACATAATCATTATGTTATCTTCATATAATTTCTATTAGAAAATATTGTAAAATTTCATCTTCAAAGCTGATATATATCTGATATGTTATAATGACCAATTTCTGCAGTACTATTACAGAATAATACGTTGAAGTCTTTCTGTCAGACAGATTAGTTACCAAAACTAGCAGACACACCAACAAGAGGGCATAATCTCAAGCTTGCAAAGCAGAGGTGTAGGACAAATGTAAGGAAGAACACATTTAGTCACAGAGTGATTGACAACTGGAACTCTCTGCCTGAAGTAGTAGTTGTGGCTCCCACTATAGACGCCTTCAAAACCAGGCTTGATCGTTGCTGGAAGGAACAGTGTCATATCTCTCAATACTCAAACTGATTTCTTGAATTTCTTTGCACCTGGGACATTGTACATTGTCCAGTCAAGATACAACCTCTTGCCCCTCTGCCTCCCTTGTATATAATGAGAATTATTATTAAAGAGAATGAGTACAAGAAGATAGACCAAGAAGATAGACCTGGACCTATGTAGTCATAGTTTCTTACTCTTAGTTCACTAGTATAGTTGTAGATGTTGATCAAGAAGTATTTACTCAACCCCCTTCTCTTTCTCTTGTTCCCTCTTTCTTTCCCTCCTTTTTTTAATTTAACGAGGCATATATGACACATTTACACATGCACAGGACTATTTGGCCACATCAACAAGTTGTTACACTTTGTTACTATACAAAAGGAGAAACACGAAGTTGCAAACCATCCAGAGACTCCTAATAAATTGCGTTACTGACTAATTAATTATATTATTACAAATCTTTATTCTCAGTTTTCTTATGTATAACTGATTTTCTGATAAAACTGAAGATATAGCGTATATATTCAATATTGATTGAACGCCATTATTGCGTTAAACTATTACCAACAAC